>OY726517.1:131143951-131357964 GCA_963383655.1 Bathymodiolus septemdierum
TAGATCTTGTGACAACAAAATACTACAAATATACACGAATCATTTAATTTAATTTAGTTTGATTTTAGGTGTGCTCCCATGCAATGAGTTAAAGGATTGATTGATTCATTCATTCATGAAATATGAACATAATTTCAACTATTTGCTTGATAAGAACACACTAAGAAACAATACTTCAATGTAAACACGTGTCACTGTAATTGCTTTATGGATTGCCGCTTAGATAGCCACTGAACAAATAAGTTTGTCACACTGTAATGGGTCTCTAGTTTGAATAATAGATTGTCATGGGAAAAATAAAAACGTGACACTGTAAATGGGAGTGTAAATTGGCCTTTAGATTAACACAGAAGAAATAAGTAGGTGGTATTGTAATGAGTCTTTGGGTTGACGTTTAAATTGATACAATCTCTTTAATCCGTAAAGACGAACTAACACAAGAGATGCATCACGTCTTTAATGGAACACTAGAAGACGAACAACCATAATGTATCTCGAAAGCAAAAAATTTCCTGTGCCATACATAGCGCACGATGACATAATTATTTATACGTCCTACCACAGACACTGTTAACACACACATTTAATTAGTAAGGAAAGATATGGATGCAAATGAACATGAGAGACTATTCAACATTACTTTTAAACATAAATTCAAGTAAAGGAACATCGCTTTTATTGCTGTTCTGTCAAAGCACATGCAGAAAGTTCAAAGTATTGACACAAACACAGCAAAGCATATATCTATACTAAGTGCGCATCTTTGAATGACAGTTTCGTAACACTCTCGTGCATTCTTTTTCAAAATGTTGGTGATTAGTTATATTGTAACGATTCAACCGGAAACGCACATGTCTTCAAGGCGCTTAGACAATGATATCCCCTAAAGGTTACCTGATTTACGATGGCATTTTCAGTGTATTTTGATGTTTTTGAAGCTACATAATTTTATCCGTCGTCGTAGGTATTCTAATCACAGTCGTTAACAATACATTGAGTGTTCCTGGTGGCAAAGAAATGTCATAGAATTCATAAAATGAACAAATAAATCTTGAATTTATGTCTTAAGCAGTTTCTATTTATATGCACAACCGGTCAAAGGTTAAGGACCACCTAAAGAAAAAAGCCGCAAAAGATACCACACAGTCAATCAAAAATGAGGAAACATTTAACCAATATAATGTATTGTGTTTGCTATTTAAACAATATCAACAAATCAGTCTCCTCAAATATCTTCAGGATAATTTCAAATCGCTTCAAAGATTGATCCATTCCTTGAAGCTTAAAGCCGAGATATAGCTGAAATACTGCTAAGGTTGGCGTTAAACACAAATCAATCTATCTATCAATTGAAGCGTAAATGTCTTGATTGTCCATAAATCTTAAACTGACATAAATTCTATTCATATTATCAAGGTTACACTCGTGTAAAAGAACCTCGTCGGTAGTGTAATGTATAGTGTGCCTGCCTCGAGTGGGGTAGGTCGTGTGTTCAAGTCTCCGCCTGGTCAAACCAAATTGACATTTGCTGTTTCTCCGGTAAACATGTAGTATGTATTAAGAAGTATGGACAAAGAGTAGTTGTTTCAGAATCTTTATAATGTGTCCGATTTAGGAGACATTTCTACCCGCGGATTGTTGTTTCAGTGGATTAGTACTATAAAAATGCAACTAACCGTACTAGCCTAGTGCAAACCCGACATCATCTTTGTCATCGTCATCATCTCATCGAAATGCAACTTGTTCTCGCCATGATATAGCTGACAAAATGTTGTGTGTAATGTGTTGTAGATCATTGTTTGTCCTTTTGTTCTTTTTCTTTTGGCCATTGCATTGTCTGTCCTTAGCTTGGCGTTAACATACAGTCACTCACTCACTCACTCAGTACTCGATACAATAGTATGTGATAATGTTTTTCAGTGACTTGCGTCAGGTCGATGGTTTTCTTTGGCTATTCCGGTTTCCCCCAACAATAAAACTGACAATAACGATATAGTTGATTTACATTTTGAAAGTGGCGTTAAACACCATCAACCCAAATACAAGTATTTAGTTGTATCCACACATAGATATAGTAATTATTCTTTCTCTATTAACAAAACGTTCTAACCATGACAACATTAGGGTCACAATAACCCTCAACTTCAGTAAAAAGTAGGGCAAGTGTTGTGATGCTTAATGCCACTTTCAACAAAATTTAAGTTATATCGTGGCAGTCGGTTTTATTGGTGGCCGAACCCAGAGTACCCGGAGAAAACAACAAACCTGCCGCAAATCCCTCACTAACTTTATCACATAATGTTGTATCGAGTACACCTCGTCTAAAAGGGATACAAACTGACAACGTTGGTGGTGATATGCACTAATTGCATAGGTAGTTATAAATCCAACTACCATACGATCACGACCACGACGATAAAGAGTAAGAACAAAACAGGGAAACTATAATATACAACATTGAGGGTCAACACCAAAATCCATTATTGAACAACAGTGTTTCATTATTTATTATTCAGTCTTATGTAAACATGCTCCATTTCATTCTATTGGCCAAATTTTCTTCTGTACTCGTCGTCTCGCAATATACTTCAGTTTTGAAATTAAATGTTTATGCTCATTTCGAACGTTCACTTAGAGCAAATCGGTATACATATACAACTTGGGAATTGTTGCACATGTATGATATATGTATTTCCAAAATGTGCCGTTGTGGTCTTGGTCTTATGGTAGTTTGTGCAACTAGTGTTTATCACTACTTAAGTTGTGAGTTCGATCCCGCTCATTGTGAGGTGTACTCGATCCATGATTATGCGATAAAGGTTGTCAGTGATTTGCGATATATCGGTGTTTTTTCCGACTATTCCTTTTTCCTCCACCAATAAAACTGACCGCTACGATATAACTGAAATATTGTTGAAAGTGGCGTTAAGTACCTTAACCATAACCTATTTCCAGGAAATATCAGGAAACGTCTTAATGCGTATGTAGCCTGTTTAGTCTGTAGAGACTAAACAACTGTCGTGAAGAAGAGTTTGAAGATACCAAAGGGGTAATCAGAATCCGTATATCGAAGAAGAACAGAAAACATAATGGCCAAAAGAAAAAGGACAAAAAGACAAACAACGATATACAAAATATACACGTAAAACTAAAGATCGAGTAACACGAACCCCACTAAAAACCGGGGGTGAACTCAGGTGCTCCGAAAGGGTAAACAGTTCCTGCTTCACTAGTGGCATCCGTCGTGTTAATCTAGTTACAAACCCGGTGGTAAGTCATGAATAGCTTTTAGAACTTCGTGTTCACGTTGTGCCTGAATGTAGGTCACGGAGACACATACTAACTCGGTCTCTTTGATTAGTCTATTTTCCCTATTTGTTATATAATACATAACAGTGAGCGTAGAAATAAGATTGAAGATACCAAAGGGGTTACTAGAAGACGTATTGTGCTTATCCAAAGCGAGAACATGAATTTCCAACGCAATATATCATGGTATTTTTGTGTTCAATAGTTTGAGATTAGAGATGGTTGTTCATTTTGTTGATATTGGTGGAATTGTTGAACATCCCTTTGTAAACTTTCTTATCATAGTCATCAAAATACGTAATATTACCCCTTTACACAAAATAAACCATACTGAGAGTAAGAAGTTGTAACAGGAGAAGTTTGATTGATTGATTGATTGATTGGTGCATGACATATTAAACAGAAGCATGACATTTCTGTTTAATTACGCTGAATCTCTATTTGGATTGGAACCTCGCTTTCTAGACACAATGTAGTCGCCTAAAGCCATGTTATCTGATTGGCGTACTTACTGTTATTAGTCGGAACACCTTTAATCGTAATTCTTGATGTTTCATGATAACCGGAACTTCCTCAATTAAAACTGTATTAATCAAGAACCTGATAGCCTTTCTGGAAGGATAGAACTTTTGTTTAGTTTTAATTACACCTTATATAAGAATGCTGGATTCTGATTGGTTAATAGCCGTGATATTTTTTACAAATTCAGGCCTTGCATTGTGAATTTGCAGAATTTGTGCTTCCTGTAGGTGTATTTGCATAAGATTTAACTTTTTTTCAAGGTATTTGCAAAATCCTATTTGCCGTTTTTACCCTTCACCGAGACGCTTGTAACAAAATTTGTAAAACGTTATCAGTTGTGTGTTTTATGTAACAATTGTATTTGCCGTTTTTACCCTTCACCGAGATGCTTGTAACAAAATTTGTAAAATGTTATCAGTTGTGCGTTTTATGTAACATCATTCGGTAGAATTAAACAGATACATCATGTTAGGTCCTGAAAACGACAAACAAAAGGTATTATTTATTTAGCCAGTGTTCTAAATAATATTCGGTGTAATTAAACAGATATATCATCTTTGGGAGGGGTATTTGCGAAAAATACCAGTCTTGAGACTAAATTTCCCTCGCCAATCGGCTCCCGAAATTGTTCGTATCTCGACTGGTATTTTTCGCAAATACCCCTCTCAAACATGATATATCTGTATAAAATACCATGACAAAAAACTACACTGTATGCAAATACCCCTGGTCAGGTATAAATACTAGATAAATTCACCATGCAAGCAAAGCATAACATAATTAACCAAAAACAAACGTCCTTTATCCAATCAGCATTCACGATTTTTTGTTTAATATATGGTGCAATATTTCGGCACATCCTAATTTGGGATTAAAGATTATTGCTAGCGAAGAACTCTCCTAGTTTACAAATCTATTAATAGTAAAAACCAAACAATGGCCATATATATGCAAGGTTATAATAGTTATATAAAGTAGTACCTGGGGGCCACTAAATCCCACAATTGTCAACAGATTCACGAAGACGATCGTAAAACGTGTTCATTCATTAGTGTAGGTAATTGATTTCTTTGTACAAATCATTTATTTGACAGATATAGTCTCCCGCTTTAAGTCATGGAAATTGACATATGTTCTAGAGTAACGTATCTAAAGGAATGTATAGTTCATTATAAGATAAACAAGGATATTACTTCATAAAAATGGGAAATTTACAAAAGAAAAGCCAAAATTTTATTTTTTTTTCATTTGTTTGTACCTTGATATCATATTTCATATTCACAGTTTTCCGGTTGTTGATTGATTTTGTCTGTTTATATAATTATGAGTTTTGACTTTCCCTTTGTAAGATTGTTCGGAGTTCGGTAATTTTGTTATTACCCTTATTCAAGAAGTAGTTCTAAGTGAAACGAATCTGTTGTTTTCCAAATGTGCCTAAACACTAACAGTCAATGCTTTTGAAAAGAAATATTCTGTTTTTCTCCTTGTTAGTACTTCTTTTGTAGAAGTATTCTTTTATCAGCTGAACACGCTGACAAAATCACAGGTGTAGAAAAACAACTGGCCAGGTACGACACAAATACACAAGCAACGTCATCTTTTCGGGAAGTAAATTGATGTCCAGTGTTATAATAATGTTGTCTGTATATGTCAAAAGCATGTGGAAAAGAATTTACGCGCATGCTAGGCACATTCGAACGCGATCTTAAATGTCAAATTAATGTAATTAGCCTTAACAATGTCTACGAGTAAGTGAGTTAGTGAGTTTGTTGTTTAACGCCAACTCAGCAATTTTTCAGCTATATCATGGCAAGAAAAAGTTAATTTTTCTAGACCACCACGCTTAGCTGGATTATTATAGTGCTAGCTCACTGAAACAACAGTCCGTGGGTAGATATGTCGCCCCCCTCGGACACATTATCCTGATTACGAGCCAACCAGTATTTGCTTACTCTTCTTAATGCTGCGTGTTTAGCGGAGATGCAACAAATACCAATTTTATAGTCCATGGTTTGACCCGATCAGGGATCGAACCAACGCACGATCTACATCACTCAAGACGCGCACGCTAACCATTACACCACCGATGCGTTTCAGTGTCAACAAAATATTTAAAGCTACAATAGTCATAAAATGTAAACAAAAATGGTTTGAAAAACATGCCGAACCTTTAACACTTATGAAATTTAAGGAAAAAAACACTTTATGGTGAAGAGTTTTGCAGGTAACATTACTTACTCTGGTACAATAAATACTAAACATTTGGGAAAATCGAACCATAGAAGGGTCAATTTTAAACTTAGCAAACGTTGACGTTAGCGAACGTCAAACATAAAAAGAGCGAAATGTGCGCGATAGCAAACCATTTGATTTTGAGACACAAAGCAACACATAATGTTGCCTTGTTGAAGTGTATAAAGAATATCGTGACAATGAACCAGACGATTTTTGTTTTTTGCAAAATCAATTTATTCGTTATATCTTGCTGTTGTAACTATTAATACCATCTCAAGAAATATTACAAGACACAATATAATCCCAGTTCACTGAACAAAATTAGAAGACACTAAGTAAAGAGAAAGAAATGTTACAAACATTGTCCATTATTACTAGCAAACTCTCCACTGAAAATTTTACTTGTGACAGTCATATTATGCAAAATGCATGTCTTGTAATTACTACTGGTCAAATCGTTCCGATCCTATTTTTCGTCACACTTCCACAAACACATGGTCTAATACTCACAACCAGTGTTGTATTGTCAAAGTTCAATTATAAATTCGGTCAATATAGACAAGCAAATGTTTTATAGCTCAACATAAAAAAATGGTGGCATATTCAATGTAAAATAAATTTCGTGTTGTTTTCTCCAAAGCGCAATAGTTGAGCTAAAATGGTTTGGTTTAGATTGGTTTATGGTGTTTAATGCCACTAGCAACACTATTTTAGTTATAGTGTGGCGGTCAGTTTTATTGATGGAGGAAACCGAAAATAAATTGTACGTCATTGAGTGACTATGTCTCAGTTATTTTTTTATCGTATGTATTGCATTAGAAATTTTTGACGTTCCGATTTCTATGCTCCTTTTCATTTCAGAATCTACCATAAGGTTTTATATTTTGAAAGCTTTCGAGAGGTAAAGCAAAACATCATGCTCTATTTTTATGTTATTGATGTCTTGATTTGTGATACGGTTCGGTATAAATAAGATTATTACGCCAATATGCGTTGTATTAAGAATTGAATGCATTTTTTTTGTAGTTTTATTGGCGTGTAAAAGCGTGGACCGAAGCTAGCGCTTCATACAAAAAATGTGCCTCGGTCCACGCTTTAACACGTCTATAAAACTACAAAAAAATGCATTCAATTCTTATATTTACATTTAAATCACAGCAAAATTTAATATAGTTGAATTTTTCGTTAGGAATTTTATTTGTGTTAGATTATTTGCTGTTTGAAATTACTACGCCATTGATTGTTTACATCTGACGTCGTCATGGAGGCACGTGCAAGTTGGGGTTTGAATTTTATTGGGATGCAAGACATCTCTTTTATAATCATGTGACCACTTCATAGCCAATCATATTGTAACATTTCAATGAAAATCGGAAGTAATGTAATTATTATAATATATAACCTATGGAAAGGAATGAGAAAATTATCAAACACTATGAAAGGTGTCTCAGATTCAACAGTGATTTTACAATATTTGTTCCATTGTTACATAGTGATTCCTAATTTTGTTCATAGCTAGCATGTTTTGATTTTAGCTTATACCAATTTTTATTTGCTCATAGAGACAAAAAGTAACAGACACAAATTTCACTAACTTATGAAATCTTCTTCTTTGAATACTGTAACAATTATAACAAATATACAGAGCATGCGCGTATACCTATATTAATGTGCATGCTCTGTATATTTGTTATTATCATCATGTAATTCAAAGAAGAAGATTTCATGACTTGGTAAGACTTGTGTTTGATCCTTTTTTTTCTCTTTTCCAAAATGACGTTAACTATTATGCACAAAAATAAGTGTCATGTGTAAACTAGAGGCACAGTGTGCTGTGCCTGTGTCGCTCACCTGTTGGACCAACCAGAAGCAAGAGTTGCCTATGGTGACCATGTTTGTTAACGGATCGGGACGAAAAGAGCAATCTTTATAGAGGATCTTACATAGATGCTTCCTATTAAGTTTCGGTTCATTTGACTAAGAGGTGTCAGAGGAGAAGATTAAAATGTGTAACGTTAACAGACGACTGAGAACGGACTACGGATGCAAAGGGATTGCAAAAGCTCTCATTGCCATTGGCATGATGAACTAAAAATGAAGATGTACACGTTATCATCTTTAATAAAGCATCTGTAACATCAGGCGTAGTCCTTTGCTTAGAAGCCATAAACAATCCATCGTTAAATAATGGAGTTACATTTAATAAAAGTACATATAGTGACACATGGCAATGATAAAGATGATGGGACCACAAAAAGTCAACACAAAACCTCTCCTTCAAATCTCGTCATCTGGAATGACTACTACCAAGCTCTGTCCTAACATGGACATTCGGATGAACAGGCGAGTTCAACTCCACTGCAAATAAACAAAACAAAATGGTAAGATAAATGTTGAAAGTGGCCAGTATTTGGTAGAAGTAGATAATGATTGATTGATTGATTGATTGATTGATGTTTAACTTTATCAGTATAAGTAGAAGAAAATGTAAGTGTGGATGGGTGTAGGATTGGTTGTTTTATGTGAATATTATATTGCTACTGGGTCCATTGTCGCCGCGATAGTATGGTGGTTGTATTAACAATAACCTTATGCAATCATTGACTATCGCCACTAAGTTTGAGAATTCGATTTTCACGATTGAGAAAACGATGCTCTGTTCGTTTTTACTCCAAATTGAGTTGAAGGCAGTTAATTTTTCATTGATGTTATTTGTATTTATTACTTATACTGGCTTCCAACACGATTTCCATATCAGATGCTATTTGTGACTCCTACCAGTAGTAAGACAGACGCCACTGGTAGAGCTACTTATCTTTCCTAATCACATGAGTGCACACTCTGATATTTGTGATTCGTGTTATTGAATCTTACTTCTCAGTGTAGTGTTTTGTTAATCATTGTTTGTCTTTTTGGTTCTTTATCTTTTGGCCATTGTATTGTGTGTTCTATGATTTACGTCTTCTGGTTGCCTCTTTGAGACATTCAAGCTTTTCTTCGAGCAAACAATGTCAAAATATAAAGAAATTATTGTATTTATTATCTTTCTTTCTGTAAATAGAAAGAAAACATCTTACTGTTTTGGATTCGTGAGTGATTGACTATTGTTCAACGTCAAATAAGCAATGTTTAGCTATATCATGGTGAGAACAAGTTACAGTTTTGATGATATGTACTTTGTACTAGGCTAACACACTAACTTCGTGGTTTGATATGTTGCTCATTATTCTGATTCCGAACTATCCACTAATTCCCCTTACTCCTTAATGTTATGTATTTAGCGGTGAACTAACAAATACAAATTTTATAATCTTTGGTCTTACCCGACTGGCGCTCGCCTCAATGACCTACCACACTCGAGGCGGTCACACTAACAATTACATTACCGATGTTGTCTCTTTGGATTCCGCAATTCGTGGATTGCATGAGACTATATAAAATATTTTGCTTACCTGCATTTGGCGATACATTTGTTCCTATACGTGTCCCCGTCTGTGCTACAGACTGGGTCCCACTGGTATCTGTCACATTGGCTACAACCACCAACTTCTTGAAGGTTTAGTGAATTATCACATGGACACGTGCCATCACAGTCCTTTTGAACACCCCTAAAATTAGAAATAGTATATGTCACGGTGACAACAACCATCGTAAATAAATTTGAAGATTATCCTATAGTCACGTGTCATCATACTCGTTAGCAACATCCCGAGCCCGTCGTGGTCGTGATCGTATGGTAGTTGGATTTACAACTACCTGTGCAATCAGTGTCTATCACCACTAAAGCTGTGAGTTCGAATCCCGTTCATGGCGAGGTGTACTCGATACAACAATACATGATAAAGTTTGTCAGTGACTTGCGGCAGGTCGGTGGTTTTCTCCGGGTGGTCTGGTTTCCTCTACCAATAAAACTGACCGCCGCGATATAACTGAAATATTGTTGAAAGTGGTGTTAAATATCATAACTCTGACCGTATGTATGATGTCTGATATCTACATTGTTATCATTAACTGTTATTGTATATGTAGAATGTGTTATATTCTTACAAAGTATGTAATAAAGAATTATAAATAATATACTATTCTGGCAAAATAGAAATACCAAAAATCTACGATATTATTTGACGGTCAGTGGGGAACGGGTCACCTCCAATTTTTATTAAACTCCTTACAGTTTACTAAAATGGAAAACAAAAACAAAATACCACTCTGTCGGAACATTTCCAAATTCCAACAGAAAAATCGTAGAAAGTGACAAACTCAATACCCCTAACACAAATACATGACCGCTCACTTTCCTGGCATGGTACAGGCACTTCAATAAAAAGTGGCGGGGTTAAACTAGTTTTATGGGTCCAAAATCTCCACACTTCATAAGCAGTATATATTAAATTATAACCATAACTCTGAAGATTTATACAACTACATAGACGCATGTCACCATAGTTTTAAGACCATCCATTGATTGCAAGTATTTCATCTAGCATACCAATGATGTTTCTAATTATCCTATTCTTAGCGTGTTTAAACCGTTGGTTCAATTTTTGTAATGAGAATTCCCGCCAATTTCCTATCGACAGATAATTAACGACGGAAATTAACAACTTAAATATTTTTTGACATTTTTGTCACATGAGAAACAGATTCGAGCTTTACATTAAAAATTTATGTTTCTCAGTGGTAGCACATGGCCACGTAGCTGATGGAGAAATCATGTTCTCGGTGATAGCACATTGCCACGTAGCTGATGGAGAAATCATGTTCTCGGTGGTAGCACATTGCCACGTAGCTGATGGAGAAATCATGTTCTCGGTGGTAGCACATGGCCACGTAGCTGATGGAGAAATCATGTTCTCGGTGGTAGCACATGGCCACGTAGCTGATGGAGAAATCATGTTCTCGGTGGTAGCACATGGCCACGTAGGTGATGGAGAAATCATGTTCTCGGTGGTAGCACATGGCCACGTAGTTGATGGAGAAAACATGTTCTCGGTGGTAGCACATGGCCACGTAGCTGATGGAGAAATCATACCTCATGATATATATGAAAAATTGTTGAATTGGCGTTGAACATCAATCACTCATTCACTCACTCCTGGAGAAACTATATCTATCACACTGAAACGTGCCACGTGTGTGGTAGACATTTTTGGTAGATCTAAAAATAAAGATGTATGTCCAGTATCTGTCGTACTTACTCGCATATTCTGAGACACTCGTTGTCATAGATTTGACCATCTACACCACATACTGGTTGGTAATATTCTGGACAACTGCACGAGGACAAAGGATATAATGCTGGCGCTGCTGGCTCTGGCGTTGTTGGTGGTAGTGTCGGCTGTGGTTTGGGGCATGGACAAGTTCCTGCACAGTTCATAGGTACAAGGCTGAAATGTAAAAACACCATCAACTATTTAATTTGTTTAAAAGAGAAAGCGTTATGCTACATGGCCGGATTATGACCTTTTGGGGCCCCTAGGCTAACTCGACCGCACCCGTCTTGAATATTTTTTATTCGTGATATGTTTTAACGACATTTACACAGGCTGAAGTAAACTGATTGCAAGTTCATTAAATAAACTACCTTGGGGGTCAACCAAGCTTGAGGGGCCCTAGGCTGCAGCCTATACTAGCCTATAGGATGATCTGGCCCTGGTTATGCGTCATCTGCTCGGAAATGTTACGTAGTCTTCTTTCGATGCACTCCAACTAGTGTATTTTTTTGATTGTGTTTAACGCCACTTTCAGCAATATTTCAGCTATATCATGGCGACCAGTTTTAGTGGTGGAAGAAGCCGGAGTACCCGGAGAGAACCACTGACCATGAGCAAGCAACTGGTAAACTTTATCACTTGCGGTTGCGAGTCGAGTGCACCCTTTTTGTAATTTACAAAGCTGGGCGCGAACCCACGCCGTATTGGTGATAGGTTTGTATTAGTTGTTAGGTAATCCAACTACCTAACTCATTGAGCCACCCGGGCCCTCCCAAATAGTGTAATAAAGATGTATGAATCTGTAGACCAATGAACATCATTCAACGTGTAATATATACCTAGCACGTTTATATCAAGTGGATTCAAAATACTGATCTCAACCAGATTTAGCGGGTGAAACTAGTAGTACATGAATTACTTACCCTTCCGGAGTACCTGAATTCACCCTCGGTTTTTAAGTGTAGTATTTTGTAGATCATTGTTTGTCCTTTTGTCATTTTTCTGTTAACCATTGTATTATTTGTCCTTATTAGATTTACAGATTCTGATTACCAACTATCTGTATCTTCAAACTTTTCTTAGCAACAAAAATAATTGATTTGATATCAACCATGCTGTCTAAGTTAATGATACAATTTGTTCACGTCACATGTAGCTGAAATATTACTAAATTTGGCGTTAAACACCAAAAAAAATTAATCAACCATGCCAATTAATATACTTCCGCGTACTATATTATTTGTCAAATAATTTCCCAGAGTTTTGTTCTGAAATGTGCTACAAAATACTTACGCACAGAATAGTTCACAGACGTTGCTATATGTTTCGCCATCAAAACCACAAACAGGGTTGTATACATCAGGACAACCACAAAGAGAACCAACTGCTCTAGCATTGCAAGGACAATGCCCATCACATTCTTTATCAATGCCTCTGTGAAAGAAAGGAAAACAAAATGTTTTTTTTTATATTAGATGGGTGGGTGGTTTATGGTGTTTAACGCCACATTCAACAATATTTCAATTATATCGTGGTGGTCAGTTTTATTGGTGGAGAAAATCGAAGTAACCGGAGAAAACCACCGACCTTCCGCAAGTCACTGACAAACTGTATCACTTAATGGTGTGTCGATTACACCTCGCCATGATTCGGTATTCGAATATTTGTAAAAGTGTTGACCCTCATTGTTTAATTAATTGTATGATTTGAGTTTAGATGTGGTTGTTCGTTGTGTTAAATTTGGTGATATTTTTTAGCATCACTGTTTTATTCTGTTTTAATTTTAGAGGTTTTTGTTTGTTTTGTAAATATTGGTGGAATTGTTGACCATCATTGTTTACACTTTCATGTCATTATTATTATGATTTCAGTGCGTCAAGGATATCCTTTAACACTCTACCTATGACTAATCTCTAAGATTTCTTTTACAATTTGTAGCTGATATTTATGATAATGATACTGATAATTGTTCAAACTGTTTTGAATATGATATCATTATGTAAATGAATTTAAATGCAGTTTATTATCATTATCATTTACAATATTTATATAGCGTATTATCTAATTAAAATTACTCTTAAGCGCTTAACATGGTAAAAAAAAATAATTGTACAATAAAACTGAACATAGAAAACATGCACAACAACAAAATAATTAACTAAATAAAGGTAATAACAAAATTACCGAACTCCGAACAATCTTACAAAGGGAAAGTCAAAACTCACAATCATATAAACAGACAAAATCAGTCAACAACCGGAAAACTGTGAAAACCGTAATGACCCTGACTTGGTACAGGCATTTCTAAAGAAATGGTGGGTTGAATCAGATTTTAAGGCGCCAAACCTCCCGCTCTCATTACGGTTCAAATGTTCCGGCTGTCACTGTAACAGTATTTAAATACAGGAACAAAATAGGTAAAAGGGAGATAAAAAAAAATTGACACACATTTCATAAGGGGGGAAATGATATATCTTTAAAAAGGGGTCATATTCATGCTCTTAAAACATTACAACTTAGAAATATAAATATTTCATTTTTATATTAACTATTACATTACTGCAATACTGCACCATGCAGTAGAAGTACATATCAATATATTATACAGTGAAGGCGTTATATCTACTTCAAGATAAAGTAGTACGTAAAATACAAAATGAATCCCTACACTCTTAGATAAAAAATAAACCCTAATAGATATTGCAAAATACAGAATATCAGCAGAAACCTACAGATTGAAGGTCTTAAATAAATATTTGCTTGCATTGGAAGGTAACCACTTGATTTTGTGTTAAATCTAAAGTGAAAGTAAGATTTTCGAGGGTTGGCAACTTCAAGCAGACGATTTTTTTTCTTATATGCCATTAAATGTATGTTGAATTTCGGAGGTAAGGTGTCAATTATGTGCCCCTTTCATGATATAGGTGTGTCACTTATATTAAGCTTCAGATGAAACCTGTATAAAAGCTCAAAAAGATTTTATTTAACATAGAATGTGATGTGTGGTTATTTAACGTTATTACTCCTGATGATGTTGAATGTCTAGCAGTCTAACGGCCACTGCTATGTTATCCCGCAACAACTAATCTCATCATAAGCTCCGATGAATTCGAAATTTGAGGATGCACATAGTTATAAAGAAAATAGCATTTACACTGACTTAATAAGAAAAATGTAGATATATATGTGTGTGCCCTAAACGCGTTTCTGTAATAACCTTCATCAGGTACGCTCAAAGGCGAAAATTAGAAAAATATGATTTAAAACTCTATAAAAACAAGAAAACCAAATAGCTTAAACGGGATAGCTAAAATCAGCTAAGATCACCTATGTCTCAGGGGGGATAACTTTGGCTTTATTAATAATTAGATTATTTAACGAACTGTAACCTACGATCGGAACGCGATCCCTTGCCGTTCTATAGAGGTGCGCCTTATCAGAATCCGCACTTGATATGGGGAAGTTATATTCCGTGGGAGATTATTCTCCGAATATAACAGGTGAATGCCTATTTTCACTCTATTCTTATAAGACATTTTAGGCATTTCACATTGGACAGTTAAAAAAATCAAAATATTGTGGGAGGTGGTGGTGGAGAGTGAATGGAGGGTTATTCTTCATATTTGTAATTATTCTTGTCACAGAGTAATTTTATTAATATGATAATAAAGTTTATGCTTATATTGATATAGAACTAAATTGCACAATGAATATCATCTATAATGGGATCTAATTATTCCTATTTCCTTCTCGTTTGAACTTCTAATAAACCCTGTTTTATGTGACTATCAATGATTCCATAAAAAAAAACTATTATTAGAACGATTAATTGGTCTTTCTGTTTATGTAAGTCAGTATGTAAGATTGGGTATATATAGTGCGTAGTCTTAATATAGCTGGAACTGCTGACCATCACTGTTTTTTTCGTTTGGTCAGTGCAGAATGGTACTCACCAAATAAAGTCTGATTTAGACATGTGTAAAATAAGCAATCTGAACTTCCAATTCTGACAAAATGACACATGTCTTGGTTTGTTTTTTTTTTTGTTGAAAATATTAATAAAAGTTTGTTTTATTATTATTATTATTATTTTGTTATAGAAAATTCTTGTGTATTATTTGTGCATGATCGGACTAGATATTCACAGATGGAACATTATTTGAAGTTTATCTGAAATGTTTGTGTATTGATGTTTCCAATTTTGCATCTTACTTTTCAAAATTATTTAAATTCAGTAGATAAAAGATGTGATCCTTAACTTCACAAAGTATTTTTTTCGTCATCTTTTTTAAAATTTTTATAATTATTATTGTACACAAAGCATTTTTTTTTATTCATTGGAAGCACGATTTTGCACCACATATTGCAATGAGTATTTAACAGTAACCTATGAAAATATCAAATATAATGTTCAAGATTGCTTATGTCCATATTTGATTAAAACATTTTTTGTTTTCATGTGTAGGGACTGACCACTTATTTTTAGGGGAGAGCTATGCTTTTCCCCAAATTTGGCGACATATTTTTTTTTTTCAGATACAAATCTTATTAAATTATCGTTCCCTAATTAGGGAATCACCGGAAAGTAGTTTGGAATCGGGAATGGAAACAAGCATTTTAAATAAAAATATTATGTTGTTAATGAGTGAAAATCGCTACACACTGATAAGGCAACGACCAGTAAATAAAAATATTAGAGGGAAGACTGATTTTTTAAAAACAATTCTATCGTCCAATTAGAAAAATATTAATTAAGAATTACTCATGTCTAAAACAGATTTTTAAAATTGCTACTACGCTTGAAAAAAGAATGTCTCTGAATGGAAAAAAAGGTCTAGACCCCCTCTTTAAATTTAAATAACAGTTCCCTAATTTGGATATACGACACAATACGACTATCAATAAATCATGGTCGTATAAAAGACGAAAGACGTGTTACAATGACATACGAAAATGGAAAAATAGTGTAAGATATAAACTCATGTCAATATTGGTATCTTAATATTAAATAGACACAAAACTAGACATTTATATGTGAAAATTATGCTCCTTAGGAATAAAACAATAATATACATGTAGCCATGATATTGTAGAGACAATTAATGATAAATATTATAAATAGATATTTATTTGTGTATCGTGTAAATGACATATATGAAATCTACATGTAATAAGGATATTGATTGACAGATTTATCACATGTATTAATGTATGATGTTTTTTTCGTACTTTTGTCAATTTCTAATTGTTATTGATAAATGAAACACCGCAAGCTATTTTTTTTTGTATATTATTATTTCATTATATGAAAGAGAACAAACATTTTAAATTTAATTTGTAGATAAAGAAAATCATTTCAATATTTTTGGATGATTAGTAATAATTGTTTAGCTAAATTATGACGAGAACAAGTTACATGAACATTTTGACAACACGCCCAGTAGTGCTCACTGAAACAACAGAGGCATGTCGCTCCATTCAGAAACATTATTCTGGTTCCAAGCCAACCCATATTTTTATTCTTTGCAAATACCAATTTTATAGCCTTTGGTTTAACCCGACCGGGGCTCCTACCCATGATCTACCGCGCTCGAGTAGAGCACGCTAACCAATACACCATCGATGCGGTTCAAGATGTTTTAAATAACAGTAGAAAATATCTCATGAAAAAAAGACCATATTCACAGAAAAAGATGATATATTAACAAACATGAAATATTGATATCTACCTTGTGTAATTTATGCGAGGTGAATCTATTTAGTCAATCAGAACCGCATCGGTGGCGTAATGGTTAGCGTGCTTGCCTCGAGTGTTGTAGATCGTGGGTTCGAGCCCTGGTAGGGTCAAACCAAAGACTATATAATTGGTATGTGTTGCTTCTCCGCTAAGCACGCAGCATTACTGAGGAGAAAGAGCAAAGACTGCTCGGCTCGGAATCAGAATAATGTGTCCTAGTGTCTACCCGCGGACTGTTGTTTCAGTGAGCTAGCACTATAAAAATTCAACTCAGCGTGTTAGTCTAGAACATCATTTCATTGAAAATTAACTTGTTCTCGCCATGATATAGCTGAAAAATTGCTGAATTGGTGTTAAACAACAATCACTCACTCACTCACTTAGTCAATCAGTACGGGGGTTACATGTATGTTCCTTCCAATCCACACAGGTCATAAACAAATATTTCACAAGAAACAAAAATCAGATTATGATATTTTTACATAAAAAAATTGATAATTTGTATTTTTATTTTATCAAAAATTGATAACTTTTATTTTTATTTTGTCAAAATTATCGTTGAAAACTTGAAAGCAGTTAATTAGTTTTTCTCTCTTTTTTGCGTCTCTCGTGTCAATTTTTTTTTAAATGGCGGCAGAATTAAAATAAAATAAAAATTTTATAATAATTATTTGGAGGTGAGAGTTAGTAGATGTTTTTTTGTTCTGTTGTTTGTTTTGTTTTTGTTTTTGTTTTTTTGTTTTGTTTTTGTTTTGTTTTTGTTTTTTGACTGAATCTATTAAAGTTTCTTTTCATAATTTGCATTTACATTATATACATGACTTTATTTTCTCGCTGTGACTGTTCCCTCGTATTTTATGTTTTGGTGAATTTAAAGTATTCAGTTATTTTTAAACCTATCACAAAATATGACTTACTTTGGTAAGGCACAATTACTAGGATATGTGTTGCCATCATTTCCACAAATAGGTGCCCAGACACAAGGAGCTTTCTCTGCCTTCGGTTGTGTTGCTGCTGGTGCTCCAGGTTTTGCTGCAGGTGCTGCAGGTTTTGTTGCAGGTGCTGCAGGTTTTGCTACTGGTGCTGCAGGTTTTGCTACTGGTGCTGCAGGTTTTGCTACTGGTGCTGCATGTTTTGCTACAGGTGCTGCAGGTTTTGCTACTGGTACTGCAGGTTTTGTTGCAGGTGCTGCAGGTTTTGCTACTGGTGCAGGTTTTGATGGTGCTACAGGTTTTGCTGGTGCTGCAGGTTTTGCTACTGGTACTGCAGGTTTTGGTGCTGGAATTGCAGGCTTTGTTGTTATTACCGGTTTTCCCGACATTGGTGTAAATACCACCTTTTGGTGCTTTTTGGGACTGAACATTGATTTGCCTGGAGGTATTTTCATTCCCTTTAGAAGTGCGCCGGCTCCTGGTGGTGGTACACCCATTCCCTTTGGAGGTGCTCCGGCTCCTCGTGGAGGTACTCCCATTCCCTTTGGAGGTGCTCCGGCTCCTGGTCGAGGTACTCCCATTCCCTTTGGAGGCATTCCGGCTCCTGGTCGAGGTACTCCCATTCTCTTTGGAGGTGCTCCGGCTCCTGGTGAAGGTACTCCCATTCCATTTGGAGGTGCTCCGGCTCCTGGTGGAGGTACTCCCATTCCCTTTGGAGGTGCTCCGGCTCCTGGTCGAGGTACTCCCATTCCCTTTGGAGGTATTCCGGCTCCTGGTCGAGGTACTCCCATTCTCTTTGGAGGTGCTCCGGCTCCTGGTGGAGGTACTCCCATTCCCTTTGGAGGTGCTCTGGCTCCTGGTGGAGGTACTCCCATTCCCTTTGGAGGAGCTCCGGCTCCTGGTGGTGGTATTCCCATTCCTTTTGGAGGCATTCCGGCTCCTGGTGGAGGTATTCCCATTCCCTTTGGAGGAGCTCCGACTCTTGGTGGTGGTACTCCCATTCCCCTTGGAGGTCCTCCAACCCCTGGTGGAGATAAACGTACTCCAATTTTTGGTGGTGATACTCCCATTCCTTTTGGAGGTGTTCCGACTCTTGTTGGAGGTACTCCCATTCCCTTTGGAGGTCCTCCAACCCGTGGTGGAGATAAACGTACTCCAATTCTTGGTGGTGGCATTCCCATTCCTTTTGGAGGTGTACCGACTCTTGGTGGAGGTACTCCCATTCCCTTAGGAGGTCCTCCGACTCTTGGTGGCGGTACTCCCATTCCTTTTGGAGGTGTTCCAACTCTTGGTGGCGGTACTCCTATTCTTGGTGGAACTACATGTACTCCACTTCTTGGTGGCGGTATCCCCATTCCTTTTGGAGGTGCTCCGGCCCCTGGTGGTGGTACTCCCATTCTCTTTGGAGGTGCTCCTGGTGGAGGTACTCCCATTCCCTTTGGAGGTGCTCCAGCTCCTGGTGGAGGTACTCCCATTCCCTTTGGAGGTGCACCGGCTCCTGGTGGTGGTACTCCCATTCCCTTTGGAGGCATTCCGGCTCCTGGTGGAGGTACTCCCATTCCCTTTGGAGGCATTCCAGCTCCTGGTGGAGGTACTCCCATTCCCTTTGGAGGTGCTCCAGCTCCTGGTGGAGGTACTCCCATTCCCTTTGGAGGTGCACCGGCTCCTGGTGGTGGTACTCCCATTCCCTTTGGAGGCATTCCGGCTCCTGGTGGAGGTACTCCCATTCCCTTTGGAGGCATTCCAGCTCCTGGTGGAGGTATTCCCATTCCCTTTGGAGGCATTCCGGCTCCTGGTGGAGGTACTCCCATTCCCTTTGGAGGCATTCCAGCTCCTGGTGGAGGTACTCCCATTCCCTTTGGAGGCATTCCCGCTCCTGGTGGAGGTACTCCCATTCCCTTTGGAGGCATTCCGGCTCCTGGTGGAGGTACTCCCATTCCCTTTGGAGGCATTCCGGCTCCTGGTGGAGGTACTCCCATTCCCTTTGGAGGCTTTCCGGCTCCTGGTGGAGGTCCTCCTTTTCCTGGTTTTGGTGGTAGAACAAAGCGTCCTATACCTGGTGGAACCATGTTTGTTTTTGTTACTTTAGTCACAAGATGCTTTCTAATACCTGGTGTTTGAACTAGACGGATTCCTCCTTTTTGTGTTACTGACCCCCCTTTAACTATCCTTGTTGTTTGTTGTGTTTTTCGTGTTACTGATCCCCCTTGTGTTTTGCCTGGTATCATTGACATACCTGCTTTAAACGCTGGAGGTAATATCATTTGCTTCATTACAGGTGGTAGTGGCGGCATAATTGGTTGCTTTCCTGCCCCCGATTTAACAATAGTTTTTGTAACAGTTTGCCTCATTGCAGGTGGTAGTGGCGGCATAATTGGTTGCTTTCCTGCCCCCGATTTAACAAGAGTTTGTGTAACAGTTTGCCTCATTGCAGGTGGTAGTGGCGGCATAATTGGTCGCCTTCCTGCCCCCGATTTAACAATAGTTTTTGTAACAGTTTGCCTCATTGCAGGTGATAGTGGCGGCATAATTGGTTGCTTTCCTGCCCCCGATTTAAGAATAGTTTTCGTAACAGTTTGCCTCATTGGAGGTGGTAGTGGTGGCATAATTGGTCGCCTTCCTGCCCCTGACTTAACAATAGTTTTTGTAACAGTTTGCCTCATTGCAGGTGATAGTGGCGGCATAATTGGTTGCTTTCCTGCCCCCGATTTAAGAATAGTTTTCGTAACAGTTTGCCTCATTGGAGGTGGTAGTGGTGGCATAATTGGTCGCCTTCCTGCCCCTGACTTAACAATAGTTTTTGTAACAGTTTGCCTCATTGCAGGTGATAGTGGCGGCATAATTGGTCGCTTTCCTGCCCCCGATTTTACAATAGTTTTCGTAACAGTTTGTTTCATTACAGGTGATAGTGGCGGCATTATTGGTAGCTTTCCTGCACCCGACTTAAAATTAGTTTTGGTAACAACTGTTTTTACAGGATAAGATTTTCCTCTCTTAGACGTTATCGTCCTTCTTGAAACAATTGTCCTTCGCGATGATGTTGCGGGCCCTTGCTGGATAGTAAAACGTTGGTTATTATCGTTAACTCGTATCGCTGAGAAATTAACCCCGGAAGCCTTTGGCTTAGTCCTAGATGTTGCCCCTCCAGAGAAAACATATCTCGGTCCATTTTCTGGGGCTGATCCACTGAGTGCGTTCACCAGGATAACTGAAAATGAAAAAAAAACAAAATTTATTAGATCTGTGTATTGTCAATGAGTCGACAATCGTAAATACTGACATGTGCATATGTACCATTGCATTACTATAACTGGGTCGATACATCTGCTGGTGCACTTTTAGTCGCCGAGGATATCATACCTACATAGTTTCTTAGAAATATGTGTGTTTAAAGTTTACAGTTCTTCAATAATGTACTAGTAATTATTATCATAACTAAGGTTCTCCTCCCTCATGAGGCATAGGTGAACATAGCCGATTTTGGCTCTCCTGTTGAGGCCTTTTGGTTTTATTTTACAATTTTGGGTTTTCCAATCGTACCTGATCAGGATTATTCAGAAACGCGCCATGCGCATTAAATCCAACGCATACGCACAAATGTCAATTTCAATTATATTACAAGACCCCAAGCCGGTCCTTTCTTCAACAGGGATCATCGTTGTCATGATCGTATGATAGTTTGATTTACATCTACCTGTAACATCAGAGCCTATCCGCATTAGAGTTGTGTGTTCGAAACCCGTTCATGGCGAGGTGTGCTCAATACACCATTATGTGATAAAGTTTGTCTGTGACTTGCGACAAGTCGGTGGTTTTCTCCGGGTACTCCGGTTTCCTCCACCAATAAAACTGATCGCCACGATATAGCTGAAATATTGTTGAAAGTGGCGTTAAACACCATAAACCAAGCCAAATCCTTCTCCAACAATTCCAATAAAATATCAGGAAACGAATATTCGGATATACTTTTAACAATTTATTTAATTGATATGTATATAGCTTGACTGAATGAAAAATGCCATATCAAGTGAATTTAATTTTCGAAACAAAAAATACCTCCCCAAATATTTGTTATTTTTTAATATTAACATTTGTTTATATTTGTGACTGCATGAAGTATTTGCCAGAAACAGCATCGCATCGATGACGCAAAGCATGATCGCCTGGAGAATGGTAGATAGTGGGTTTGAGACCCCGGTTGGATCAAGCCAAAAATTATAAAATTGTATTTGCTGCTTTTCTGCTAACCACGTTATATTAAAGAGTAAGTGCAAGGACCGGTTGGCTCGGATTCATGTTTTTGTCTCGGAGTGGAGTGACATGTCTACCCGTGCTCTGTTGATTCATTCGACTAGCACTTTAGAGACCCAACTAAGCGTGTTGGTCTAGTACAAAGAGGACAGCATCATTATCTCGTCGAATGTAACTTGTTTTCTCCATGAATTAGCTGAAAAAAATGTTCATGTTGATGTAAAACAACAGTCACTCACTCACTCTACCAAAAAACAACTATTGTATACATATGAAACTACGAAATGTGAACACATGTAGAAAAAGAACATACATACATATACCAACGAAGACTAGAAATTAGTTTCACATACATAACGGCGTATTGTCTACTATTTAGTGTATATTTTATGAAGTTGAAAGTTATCAAAAATATAATTTAAATGAAAAAAAACATTAGCAATTTAGAGTTTGATTTTAGATTTTTTTTTAACTTTAAATTTACTAATCTATTTGACATTTGCCACCTTTAAATGTTAGATATACATATAGTAAAATACTAGTTATCAAATAATGAATTTGTTAATACGTAGAAAACTGATAATGCTGACTTCACAAAAAATAGCATAAAGCCATCATTTATTTGAGATTAACCCCCACGGTCCGTTTAAGACGAATAATACATTGTTTGATAAACAAGATGTTGTCCTTGACAACGCATGATACAAAAAACATTGTAAATTAATGTAAAAATATGTGCTTAATTAGCCAAAAATCTCAATACTGTCCTTATTAAAAATCTGACAAAAAATAGACCATTTCTCGTTTGATGAAGTGTCTAACAGGAACGTGTAAAAGTAAACGTTTCTCTTAAAAAGAGGAATACTTTCTCAAATGCGGAGTACCTCCTCTCCGAAAAGGGTGTCAGCTGATTGTTACGCGTGTATAATGAATCAGACATATAGTTCATAAAAAATGACAGGACATAAATGAGTGCATCTCATTAACCGGTTTAACCTCACCACAGTATTGTGTCTGTCTATTTATAGTAAGGAAAAGAAAGAAAAATAACCAAACAAATGGCAGAGACGAAAAGAGTAAATGGCAGAAATGAACAAAACAAATGGAAGTGACGGATAGAACAAATGGCAGTGACGGACAGAACAAATGGAAGTGACGGATAGAACAAATGGCAGTGACGGACAGAACAAATGACAGTGACGGACAGAACAAATGGAAGTGACGGATAGAACAAATGACAATGACGGATAGAACAAATGGCCGTGACGGACAGAACAAATGGCCATAACGAACAGAACAAATAGAAGTGATGGACAGAACAAATGGCAATGACGGATAGAACAAATGGCCGTGACGGACAGAACAAATGGCCGTGACAGACAGAACAAATGGAAGTGACGGACAGAACAAATGACAGTGACGGACAAGAACAAATGACAGTGACGGACAGAACAAATGACAGTGACAGACAGAACAAATGACCATGGCGGACAGAACAAATGACAGTGACAGACAGAACAAATGACCATGGCGGACAGAACAAATGGTCGTGACAGACAGAACAAATGACAGTGACGGACAGAACAAATGACAGTGACAGACAGAACAAATGACCATGGCGGACAGAGCAAATGAAAATGATGGAAAGACAAATGGAAATAACTGACAGAACAAATGGCAGTGAATAACAGAACAAATGGCCATGACGAATAGAACAAATGACAGTGACGGACAGAACAAATGGCAGTGACGGACAGAACAAATGGTCGTGACAGACAGAACAAATGGCCGTGACGGACAGAACAAATGACCGTGAAGGACAACGCAAATGGCAGTGACAGACAAAACAAATGACAGTGACGAACAGAACAAATGGCCATGACGGACAGAACAAATGGCAGTGACGGACAGAAGAAATGACGAACAGAACAAATGGCAGTGACGGACAGAAGAAATGACGAACAGAACAAATGGCAGTGAATAACAGAACAAATGGTCGTGACAGACAGAAAAACGGCCTTGACGGACAGAGCAATTGGCCGTGACGGACTAAACAAATGGCCATGGCGGACAGAACAAATGGCCGTGATGAACAGAATGTCATTTTACGTGGAAATTGTAGTGGACTTCACAATATCAAAACAAGGTATTTAACATGTATGGTGTATGTGCTTCTCTGGTGGTATAAACGGATCCTATTCCATGTATGGCACCCGTCATGAAGTCCTCGTTTACAAAGTCGTTGTACAGTAAAATAAAATAAGCATTACTAAAACTTTGAACTTCAAATTCTCAACAAAATACATTAAATTTTGTATATGCGTGACCTTAATTGGTAACGTGTTTGGTTAGTAACACGCTCTCTCTACATTAAAGGCTTCTAATTATCCATACTCTTTCAGTTGCAGTCAAAGGTCGTTGTTGCGGCTGTCACATCCCTCCTTCATTTCAATATTTTGGACATTGTTGGATTTGTTCTAGTCCTACATATGCATGAAATGTTTGCCACAGGTCGCTAATCAAACCAACTACCAAATAATCGCGTCAACAATATCCTCGTGAGTATTTGGTAGATGCGAATTAAATATAGAATTTATTTTACAAATAACATAACACCACGATATAGCTATAGTGCTACTAATGTTGGCATTAAACACCAATCAATCAAGCAACCAACAAGGTTTGATTTATTGTGCTTAGCGCCACTTTCAACAATATATCAGTAATATCATGGCGGTGTCAATCAACAAATAACATAATACTATTTCTATTTTTAAAAATAGCAAACAATACGGTTTCATCATAAAAACAAGACAATGTCTATCAGAAATAAACAAAACTCTTTTCATAGTGTAATAAACTTCATAAGGTGGTCTGGTACTGCCGTAATTTTAGACCGCAGGCATCATGTTTTTAATGGTTGTCAGTTTCACGCATACAAAAATAAACATAACCCATTATGTTGTTACCGACAAAAGACGATTTAGACATTTTATCCATAAATGTTATAAAACAAGACATGACATAAATAAAGAATGACAAGCATGATTTGTTATTTATATTAAATCTAAGTGTTTTGAACAAGCCCATATTTTTATTTCTTACACTTAGTGTAAATCCTATTAACATAGTAATCTGTCTACAAATTAAATTGGTGTACTGGTTGTCGTGCTCGCCTCGAGTGCAGTAGATCGTGTGTTCGAGCCCCGATCGATTCACACCAAAGACTATTAAATCGGTATTTGTTGCTTCTCCGCTAACCACACATCATTAAGGAGAAAGAGCAAAGACTTGTTGGCTCGGAATCAGGATAATGTGTCCGAGTCGGGCGTCATGTCGATACGCGGACTGTCGTTTCGGTAAGCTAGAACTATAAAGAAAAAATCCAACGTGTTGGTCTAGTACAAAGCGGACCTCATCATCATCTCATTGAAAATTAACTTGTTCTCGCCATGATATAGATGAAAAGTGCTTAGTTGGCATTAAACACCATAAACCCACAACCAAACTAAATTGGCAATGGGTCTTTTCCTTTTTACGTAGATTATTTCTTCTATTACCGACAAAATAGTTACTAGACTTGACTAAAAGAGTAATAAGACGAGTTTCTTATAAGAAACGGGAACTGCATACCTTTCGAGAGGGTGGCCATCGTGTTCGTGATCGTATGGTAGTTGGATTTACAACTACCTGTGCAATCAGTGCCTATCGCCACTAAAGTTGTGAGTTCGAACCCGTTCATGGCGAGGTGTACTCAATACTACATTATATGAAAAAGTTTGTCAGTGACTTGCGGCAGATCGGTGGTTTTCTCTGGGTACTCCGGTTTCCTCCACCAATAAAACTAACCGCCACGATATAATTGAAATATTGTTGAGAGGCGTTAAAGACTAAAAATGAATCCGATTTATTGGAAAGTGTACAAATAGAAGTTGGTCGTATTATAACCGGTTTTAGATGTAATTCCTCAAGACAAAAACTATTCCACGAATTGGGGTGGGAAACACTAGAAAATAGACGGAACAAACACAAACTAATATTATTTTATAAAATACTAAATGGGTTAACACCTGCATACCTTTATGAGTTGGTTCAACCATATCTACCTAGAAAATCAGGATTTGACTTAAGAAATGAAAATAATACATTCCATCCACCGTTTTCCAGAACAAGTTCTTTTTATGATAGTTTTATCCCTTTCACTATAAGACTATGGAATACTTTGCCCCTCACTATTACTGAATCTCCAAGTTTAAATATCTTTAAAAATAGATTGACACACTTCTATAAAACTTGGGACACCAATGCTCATTATAATTTTGGAATAAGGAAGTTTAATATAATTCATTGTCAATTAAGAAATGAGGCTAGTAACCTGAAGGCACATTTATTTAATGATTTTTTATCTGATAATACTAACTGTCCAACCTGTAGTGGTTCATTAAAAGATAACAACCATTTTTTGCTTATCTGTCCTAAATTTAATAACTTAAGATTTATCTTATTAGATTCCATACAGACATCAATAACAAATAATAATAATATTGACATTAATATAGATTTATTATTATATGGAAATAGATCATTTTCATATGATCTAAATACAGAAATAGTTCAAGCTGTACACAAGCTCATAATTGACACTCATCGTTTCATTTAAGATGCTTCTTTTTTCAATTGCACTCCTCCCATTATACATTTATTTTGTGTTATTTTATTTTTCTTTAACTTCTTGTATGTTTAACTATTTAAAATATTTAGAAAGTCTACAAATTTCACTTCACTCGTAAATTTATTATCTATGAAATATTAATGGTGTTCACAATTACATGTATTGAAGAAACATAATTATCTTATATTATTGATATAATTGTTATATACACTGAATATATGCCTTGTACATGTAAAAGGAGAGAGCTTGTATAGGCATAGTCTGTTGCTCAATCCTATTCATTTAGTTGTGAATAAAATATGTTTAAAACAAAACAAACACTATAAACCAAACCAAACCAAACCAGACTAAATTTGCAATGGGTCTACAACGTAGTTTTTCTCAAAAAAATAATTGAAGGTGAATGAAAATATTTTATTTTACCAGAGTTAGTTCCATAAAGACTTTAAATAATAAATGTTGATTAAAGTAAAATTTGTCGTATTGTTTTATAACAGAACAATTTTAATTCTACAAGATTATCAAACATGTTGATCATGAATTTAATTTAAATAACCTGGTTAACTGACAAGAAAAAACTGGTTTGTGAAGAAATTTGCGCAACTTATCAAGTTATATGAGATAAACTTAAAACAAAACACACACATATTTGGTTTTTACATGTCACTCAGTTGCCAGCAAATTCACGGAATCAATAAAAAAAAATCCAACAGAGTAGCCTCTGAGGCTCTGTGCAAGTATCTATGAATCCTTCAAAAATATTTTTGACATCTGGGGACAGTATCAAATGCTTCAAAAATATCTTTGACAACTGAAGACTGTATCAAATGATTCAAAAATATCTTTGACATCTAGGGACAGTATCAAATGATTCAAAAATATCTTTGACATCTAGGGACAGTATCAAATGATTCAAAAATATCTTTGACATCTGGGGACAGTATCAAATGATTCAAAAATATCTTTGACATCTGGGGACAGTATCAAATGATTCAAAAATATCTTTGACATCTAGGGACAGTATCAAATGATTCAAAAATATCTTTGACATCTGGGGACAGTATCAAATGATTCAAAAATATCTTTGACATCTGGGGACAGTATCAAATGATTCAAAAATATCTTTGACATCTGGGGACAGTATCAAATGATTCAAAAATATCTTTGACATCTGGGGACAGTATCAAATGCTTCAAAAAAAAAATTTGACATCTGTGTTAGTGTAATAGGCTTCAATAATATATTTAACCTTCGTGCCAATATCAAATCCGTCAAAATATTTTTTTTTTACATCTGTGTCAATATTAAAGGCTTCAACAATACCCAAAGTACCAAATATTTCAAATATATTTTTCTTAAATTAAGTCAATAGAATAGAATAGAGTATGCTTATTTGTCAATTAAAGAATTACATAAAAATCACTATATTTACATTAATTGGTATGATTAGATTGATTGGATTTAACATACAAGACATACAAATACATGTAAATATACAATTTTGTAATCAATAATTTTGACAAGTATAGTGATCCATGTAATAGATTAAGAGACAGTGCATCATCCACAGTTGTATATCTAACACAGATATATAATTATTATTATTGATATTGTATAACATAAAATATTACTATTATTAATTTTGAATTATATTATTTCTAGATGAATGTAACTTTAGTATCATATCAGAAAGTTGATTTATGATGAAATTGTCTTCATTGGACATTAACCATATAAATTGCTCTCTGATATCTAAATGTTTAAAGCTAACTTATAATTATTATTATTTATAAGATCAATAAATGGTGTTCTCACATTTTGAAGTGCTTCACATTTTAATAAAAAGTGAATTTCATCTTCAACTTCCTTTAAGCATAATTTACAAATTCTTTCTTTTGCCTGAAGCTCTCTGTGTCTTCCTCTTTCTATTTCTAAATTATGATTACTTATTCGTAATTTTGAGAGTAAAATTCTTTGTTCATCAACTTTGAGCCGTAATGAAAAGGGGGGGGGGGGGGTTGGCGCTTTAAAACCTGATTCAACCCACCATTTCTTTAGAAATGCCTGTACCAAGTCAGGGTCATTACGGTTTTCACAGTTCTCCGGTTGTTGACTGATTTTGTCTGTTTATATACTTATGAGTTTTGACTCCCTTTGTAAGATTGCTCGGAGTTCGGTAATTTTGTTATTACCCTTATTTTCATAGATAAATAGGGTTCTAGACTTATGTTATTCTTAAATAATCTATATGTTCTTAATTTATTTCCAAAATCCTTATTAATGTTATCATCATGTAAAGATAGGAACCACAGTCTATTATAATTAGATTTAAGATTAGTGTACAAGAAATGTTTTAAATTTGTTTTTGAGTTCATAACAAATCTTAAGTTAAGTTTTAAATATTTTAATTAGGACAGGATAGTACTATACCAACTTTTCTTATTCTGATCAGATAATAATTTTGATACAGAGAGAGCCTCAGACAAAAGAATGTCTTTACTATTAGATAAACGAGTTAAATAAGAAAACATAGAAATTATTATTTCAATAAATAAAGGATATCTTCCGAGTTCCCCATTCACTGCCAGGTTAGAGCTTCTTTTCCCAACTCCAAGTGAAAATTTACAAAATTTCATATGAGCTTTTTCTGCTTTAAGGTCATTACATAATTTTGAAAAATAATAATTATCTCCCTTGTCTAATAATTTCTGGGGATCACATGTACCCCACACTTCACTACCATATGTTAAAATAGGCTTAACAGTATGGTCAAATACATGTAATAGGGTTTTAATTTTCGGCTTATGCCCTTCAAAACATTTATACATTTTAAAAAAGGCTTTTTTAAAAGCCTCTTTTATATAATTCTTCTTTAGCATATACAAATCTTCAACAATATGTTAACCCTTGTATCAGTATCAAACGCTTCAAAACTATTTTTAGCATCTATTTCAACATCAAAGGTGTCAATTACACAATTTATTTGTGCCAAGATGACATCACATTAATAAAATCCGTTATTTATTTCTACTAAAGTATGACAAACCAATGTCGTGATTGTGATTACAGTTTTACGTGTAGTTCAGTTATATTAGTGTCTAATTTATACACATCATTACACGGGGGCTTCATTATTCTGACTTTTATCAGTCTTTCCCATGTTATCCTAATTTTTCTTAACAGGTAAGCGCCCGTTTAAAAAGTGTTACATACTCCTGCAAGCGATACCTTGGTAGGTGGTTTTCTGTGGGTACTCCGGTTTCCTCCACCAATAAAACTGACCTCCGCGATATAGCTGAAAATATCGTTGAAAGTGGCGTAAAATACAAATAACCCTAACACTAACCTTGAAGGTAGTAAAGACAAAATAGATTGTACTTTTGTCCGGTGTTTCAAAACCGTGTCAGGATGGAAATACAAATATACTAAGGGACGGACCATTTAATTTCCAGGTGGGGGGAGGGGGATATGTTTTTTTTCTAAAAAATATTCTGATTCCCAATGTTGCTGAACAAATATTCTGATTTTGGTGAAGGAAAAAAAATCTGATTCAGAGTTTTTATCATATAACCTAATGTTACATTATGGAAAAAAAAGACAAAAATATTCTAACTCGTGCTGTCAGAAAAAAAAATTCTGAACCAAAAAAAAACCTTGCAAATTAAATGGTCGGTCCCTAAAAATGTTTGCATTTAGAAATATGCCAAAGAACACAAAAATAGCTATATAAAATCCTTACCTATATCAATATACTGACCAAAACATGGAATAGTATGTATATTGCACTTAGAGAACTTCAGTGCGGTGATAACATTTTACCAAAAAAGTTGTTTCAAAGTATATATTAAGTGCATGTTTATTTAGGTAAAGACAAATTGCTGTTAGGCATATGGACTTTCTCGTTGAAAGAAATTAAAACATAATTTATTTATGGGCGAGTTATATTTGAGTTTAAATGTGTACACTGCATGCGAAAATCGACAACTTTGTGTCATTCCCACACTAATATTTATTGATAATGTAACTTAATGCTGATGTATGAAATTTTGTTATTTGTGTAACTGTTTACACTTTCCAGTCGTAGATGTCGTTCTACTCTACACGAGACATGTTAAAGTTTAAAAATCTTTAAGTAATAGAACATTCGCAGTTCATGATAAGAATTCTTGTTATTGCCATTGTTCACCACTTGCAACAGTAGTTCAACTATTTCGTGTCGGTTTATTAGAGGGCGGTGGCGGAGAAACCCACTGGCCTGTCGTAGGTCACTGACAAACTTCATTACATGAATTAGGTTATATGGCGTACACCTCATTCTGGGGGATTGGAATCGTAACTTCATTAGAGATAGGCGTTAATCTAAATTCAACTATCATACGATCGCGGCCACGATAACCCTCATATATATATTAATTCAGTAAAAGAGAGAAAGGTTTCAAAAGTTTTGTCTGGCTTGTATGATAGAAATAAAATTGTAGGTATTGTATATGTATATTGTATATTGTACAGCTGTAAATCCATATATGTTTGCGTTATCATGGCTTTAACCAGTCAAATTTATTTTCAGAATTTTTGATCATTCTATATTTGCCAATTCGACATACATTGGAGATATTTTTACTCAAAAGAGTATTACTCCATTTAACTATTTGTGTATCATTTACTTTAAATTATATACAAATGTATTTATCGGCTTTTAAATATTTTCCCATAACACATTGCGTTATCTTTTATTACTTTATCTGTTCAATAAGACGGAATAATGATGACTTGGTCTTTTCAATCAGACGGAATAATGATGATTTATCTTTTCAATAAGACGGAATAATAATGACTTGATCTTTTCAATCAGACGGAATAATGATGATTTATCTTTTCAATAAGACGGAATAATGAAGACTTGGTCTTTTCAATCAGACGGAATAATGATGACTTTATCTTTTCAATCAGACGGAATAATGATGACTTTATCTTTTCAATCAGACAGAATAATGATGACTTTATCTTTTCAATCACACGGAATAATGATGACTTGATCTTTTCAATCACAAGGAATAATGATGACTTGATCTTTTCAATCAGACGGAATAATGATGACTTTATCTTTTCAATCAGACGGAATAATGATGACTTTATCTTTTCAATCAGACGGAATAATGATGACTTTATCTTTTCAATCAGACGGAATAATGATGACTTACTCTTTTCAATCAGACGTAATAATGATGACTATATCTTTTCAATGAGACGAAATAATGATTTTCTTTATCTTTTCAGTAAAACAGAATAATGATTGCTAAATTATATTTTCAAATAGACGGAATAATAATTACTTAATCTTTCCAAAATAGACGGACTGATGATTCCTTTATCTTTCCAAACAGATGATAATGATTACTTTATCTTTTCAATAAGACGCAATAATGATTACTTTATCTTTCCAAAAAGACGGACTAATGATTACTTTATCTTTCCAAAAAGACGGACTAATGATTACTTTATCTTTTCAAAAAGATGGAATATTAATTACTTTATCTTTTCAATAAGACGCAATAATGATGACTTTATCTTTCCAAAAAGAAAAAAGATGGAATACTGATTGCTTGTTCTTTTTCAAAAAGATGGACTAATGATTTCTTCATTTTTCCAAAAAGATGGACTACTGATTACTTTGTCTTTTCAAATAAACGGGCTAATGACTACTTTATCTTTCCAAAAAGATGGAATAAAGCTTACTTTATCTTTTCAATAGGACGATTGTGTCTCAATAACACACGTATTCATTGTAGCAAAGTTAAAAAAAAACTTACCAAATCCAAGTACACAACTTAATGTGAATAGGATTTTGTTAGATCCCATCACCAAAGGTAGTCCGACTGAACCGACTCAATTAGAGATATCATCTGACTACCTAATTCACACACAAGGTAAAACAAGAAACTTTGACATATTATTGGACGATATTTTAAATATGAATATTATTTGTCCAATCAATCAACATGTCTACAAAATGTAAGATTCGGCTGACTTGGTGTTATTTTTGCGAAAACAAGGACACTTTAATGTCCACTTAAACAATCATATTCATGACGTTATTAATTTTGGCTGTTACTAAAATACACGAACAATTATGATAATACATTAAATAAATTAGAAATAAAAACAGCTTTTGTTTTATATAATTTTGACTGTTTCGTAAAAATACACGTAAAATTATAATACAACAAATAAATTATAAATTAAAGCAGTTTTTGTTTTATATAATTTTGACTGTTTCGTAAAAATACACGTTTAAATAATTTTGCCTGTTTTCAAAAATACACGAACAGTTATAATGCAATAAATAAATTAGAAATTAAAACAGTGTTAAAATAGGGTTAGGGTTATGATGTTTAGCACCACTTTCAACAATATTTCAGTTATATCGTGGCGGTCAGTTTATTGGTGGAGGAAACCGGAGGACCTGGAGAAAACCACCGACACAGTGTTAAATAATGCAGAATTTAACAAAATAATTTATCTTAGGTTTATAAAAAAAAGTTTCATATGGGCTTTTATTTTTCATACATGATTGAAATATTTGAAAATAATTATGTTGAGTTAAACTTGCGATTGATTTTGAACTTAGGGACTAAACAGTTTAACGGATGTCTTAAAATATTGAATATTGAGTACATATATATGGAGTTAGTGAGTGATTGTTGTTTTGCTCAGCTATATCCTGCGAGAACAAGTTGATTTTCAAGTACTAATGATTAAAAATATGAAAAACGAAGAATACCACACTGTCGAAACAGTTCCAGAATATATTAACAAAGACGAAAACTCGATACCACTAGCACTCATATACTTGACACTCACTTTCCTGGAGTTGATTCTGTTTTTTCCACTGCCTATAACAAATTCATTAAAAAATCAATACAGAATAGTCTAATTATCATAACTTGCTGTTTAACTCCACCTGTTGCGATATTTCAGCCATATTGTAGCTTGAAACTCCAATCAAGCAAACCAAATTGTATACTATTATTTATTATTATATTTTATGTCCTGCTTAGGCGAGGTGTACTCGATACAATATTATGTGATAAACGTTTGTCTGCGACTTGTGGGAGGTCGGTGGTTTTCTCCGGGTACTCCAGTTTACTCCACCAATAAAACTTACCACCACGATATAACTGAAATCTTGTTGAAAGTAGGCGTTAAACACCATAACCCTATACTTTATGTCAATCACAATATCTTTATTGATATCAGTCTAACCTATCATGTAATAAAGGGTAACATTTTACATTATTATACATTATGTCAACATCCAATCTTTTCATTGGTTTAGACAATGTATCATTCTACTCGCACACATGGCAAATGGTAACATTTTTCACTGGTACCCTTTTTCTTGTGCAGAGCTTCACCGGGTTCCTTATGCACATCTGTTGATAGCGGGGATCAGTCATTCAGCATCATTTGTATGTTTGCATATATTGAAATATTTAATTGTTATTTCAAATAATTTGCTATTTAGAACATCGCGAAACAATCAATTAATGTTTTTGACGCAGAAGACATACAAGCAATTTCTTGATGTGACATATTTGAACTCACTATAGTTACAGAAACTGATTTGGAAATAAATAAACGTTAAAGAAAACTGAGGGGGCAATCAAGAATGAACAATCCAGAAAAATTAGCAACATTGGGTACACAAAATACAAGATGAACACAAACAAAACAAAAAATACAACACAATATGTGTTGGACACCACTATGCACAAGCAAACACAAATAGCGTAAATAAGACAGGAGCCCTCCTACAAACAACTGGAGGTAAAGACAAACCGAACATCGTTGTTATGCGAAAATCGTAACGGACATCACAGATATATCATGAGTGTTTTTGGGAAGTCAAATTTATTGTCCCGGTGTATCAAGGATGACAAGTTAATTAATAACATGACACCACCCGGTGTATCAAGAATAACAAGTTAAATAATAACATGACACCACCCGGTGTATCAAGAATGACAAGTTAAATAATAACATGACACCACCAATGTAACAGTTGTATAATATACATTATTACATATTTTGTTGCAATATGTTCGTGTTTGCATGTCCAATAATAGCTAGAAGTCAGTGTTGGTTATTTGCCCTCAGGGCATATATCCGTATTGGCCCTCAAATGTCCGTATTTGCACCCGAATTTAACTTCTGGTATCTGCAACTTGGTCTCAAAGAAAATTTGTCAAAGTACAAGGAAAGATTAACACGTTTCAAAATATTTCTAACGTCATTGTACAAAACTCGAAACAAAAATATTTATTTTCACAATTTGTCAGTTCAAAGATATTTTCTGCCATATAAAAGTCAATGCTTGAAAAAGTCAATGTAAAATATGTGATAAATAGATTATGACATGAAATTTTCCATATCTTCCCTGAAAACAGCCCTCGACCCATATCAGCCTTCCAGCTTCGCTGTCGGGCTTGATATGGAAGTCTCGGGCTGATACCAGGACCGATATGGAAAATGTCATGTAATAATCTCTTATTATTACTTAGTATATACATACAAAAATGTACAAGCAAATGTTTTTAACCTGTGAGGCTTTACTCAGGTATGTGTCAACATGTCTTGTCATTAAATTTATAGAATGTTTTTATTTTTTTTTTTGGTTATTTATATCATTAATAAGTGTTTATTATTGTTACTATTTTCTGTGGTAGATGTTAACATGGCTTGCATTACCTTTCTTAAGCAACCGATGGCATCGCTGGTGTAACGATTAGCGTACTCGCTTCGAGTGCGGTAGATGGTGTGTTCGAGCACGGGTCGGGTTAATCCAAAGACTATGCAAATGGTATTTACAGCTTCTACGCTGATCACGTGGCATTAAGGAATACGAGAAAAGACTGGCTGGCTCGGATTATAATGTGTTCAACTCAGGAGTGTTGGTCTACGTTCACCCGAACAATAAATATTGACTTGCTCAATCATAAGATATATGCACACATTATGCATATTGTATTGATACAACTGTTTGTATCATGTCGAGTCAGTTGTGTAAATCTCATCACTTCGAGACCCATATCATCTAAATGATTAAATCCCCTATTTTATTTCTTTTTTTTTCTTTTTTTTTTCTTTTTTTTTTTTGCCAAGGGGATATATTTTCCATTCCCTGTCACAGAAGTTTACGGGTGTGGTTTCCCTTTACAATACTTTTCATAGGGGATTTTGATTCCCTGACTTTTGCAAAAATGTATGACACTTTGTATGTCATATATTTAATTATGTTCCATTTGCGTTTTATCTCCATTCTTTCTAGTGAATTACTGTTCTGAGAAAATCTTGCCTTATCTATATATAATATAGATGTTCTCTTATTTTAAAACAAAGTTTACTCGGGTCGGCTTTGGAACATAATGTTTGTCTTATTGTATGTGTCTTTACGTATCAACTGTCCTCCGATGGCATGATATGACAGGCCTTGGAACATAATGCTTGTCTTATTGTATGTTGTCTTTACGTATCAACTGTCCTCCGATGGCATGATATGGCAGGCCTTAAAGAACATAATGCTTGTCTTGTTGTATGTGTCTTTACGTATCAACTGTCCTCCGATGGCATGATATGACAGGCTTTGGAACATAATGCTTGTCTTATTGTATGTTGTCTTTACGTATCAACTGTCCTCCGATGGCATGATATGGCAGGCCTTAAAGAACATGATGCTTGTCTTATTGTATGTTGTCTTTACATATCAACCGTCCTCCGATGGCACGATATGGCAGGCCTTAAAGAACATGATGCTTGTCTTATTGTATGTTGTCTTTACGTATCAACTGTCCTCCGATGGCATGATATGGCAGGCCTTAAAGAACATAATGCTTGTCTTGTTGTATGTGTCTTTACGTATCAACTGTCCTCCGATGGTATGATATGACAGGCTTTGGAACATAATGCTTGTCTTGTTGTATGTGTTTTTACGTATCAACTGTCCTCCGATGGCATGATATGGCAGGCCTTAAAGAACATGATGCTTGTCTTATTGTATGTTGTCTTTATGTATCAACCGTCCTCCGATGGCACGATATGGCAGGCCTTAAAGAACATGATGCTTGTCTTATTGTATGTTGTCTTTACGTATCAACTGTCCTCCGATGGCATGATATGGCAGGCCTTAAAGAACATGATGCTTGTCTTATTGTATGTTGTCTTTACGTATCAACCGTCCTCCGATGGCACGATATGGCAGGCCTTAAAGAACATGATGCTTGTCTTGTTGTATGTTGTCTTAACGTATCAACTGTCCTCCAATGGCATGATATGGCAGGCCTTAAAGAACATAATGCTTGTCTTGTTGTATGTGTTTTTACGTATCAACCGTCCTCCGATGGCATGATATAACAGGCCTTAAAGAACATAATGCTTGTCTTGTTGTATGTGTTTTTACGTATCAACCGTCCTCCGATGGCACGATATTGCAGGCCTTAAAGAACATGATGCTTGTCTTGTTGTATGTTGTCTTTACGTATCAACTGTCCTCCAATGGCATGATATGGCAGGCCTTAAAGAACATAATGCTTGTCTTGTTGTATGTGTTTTTACGTATCAACCGTCCTCCGATGGCATGATATGGCAGGCCTTAAAGAACATAATGCTTGTCTTGTTGTATGTGTTTTTACGTATCAACTGTCCTCCGATGGCATGATATGGCAGGCCTTAAAGAACATAATGCTTGTCTTATTGTATGTTGTCTTTACGTATCAACCGTCCTCCGATGGCATGATATGGCAGGCCTTAAAGAACATGATGCTTGTCTTATTGTATGTTGTCTTTACGTATCAACCGTCCTCCGATGGCATGATATGGCAGGCCTTAAAGAACATGATGCTTGTCTTATTGTATGTTGTCTTTACGTATCAACCGTCCTCCGATGGCATGATATGGCAGGCCTTAAAGAACATGATGCTTGTCTTATTGTATGTTGTCTTTACGTATCAACCGTCCTCCGATGGCATGATATGGCAGGCCTTAAAGAACATGATGCTTGTCTTATTGTATGTTGTCTTTACGTATCAACCGTCCTCCGATGGCATGATATGGCAGGCCTTAAAGAACATGATGCTTGTCTTATTGTATGTTGTCTTTACGTATCAACTGTCCTCCGATGGCATGATATGGCAGGCCTTAAAGAACATGATGCTTGTCTTATTGTATGTTGTCTTTACGTATCAACCGTCCTCCGATGGCATGATATGGCAGGCCTTAAAGAACATGATGCTTGTCTTATTGTATGTTGTCTTTACGTATCAACCGTCCTCCGATGGCACGATATGACAGACCTTGGAACATAATGGGTTACGGTTATAGTGTTGACGCCTCTTTCAACAATATTTTAGTTCTATCGTGACGGTCAGTTTTATTGGTGGAGAGAACCCCCCACCAGTCGCAAGTCACTGACAAACTTTATCACATAATGTTTTATCGAATACACCTCTACTTGAGCGGGCTTCAACATCTGAGGTGAACACTTGAAATAATTGACACAAAGTTAGCAATCGTAGAAAATGGGGAATTTCCTGTAAACTAGTTATTTTTGCAAGATCAGAAATCAAATTATTTACATATAACATAAAACTGTTAGGTTAGCTGAATAAAGCTTTCACATTCATTGTATGTTAAGCATGAACCCATATACAAGTGTTCTTTACTTCTAAGTGATGACGTATGTAGATATTTCTCAAATTTCTTTACATTAGTGACGTAGAACACATTAAGTAAGCGGAACTATAATAATGAATAAACCAACTAAAATCAGGCTAATAACCATGTTTCTGATAAAACAACTTCAAAGAAATGAGAATATAAATTAAAACTTGTATTACACTTATTAGAGCGGGGTTTTTTTCAGTAGGTTACTATGTATATTTCTGAACAAATTTTATGTCAAAATGTCAAGAGTTGTAAGGACGTAGGTGGTCGTCTGTGATCGTAACGATTATCACCACGTTCAGTCTGACAAAATATTAATTACTTTGTGAAAAAAGGATGTGATCTGTAAATGGCAAATCATGCCATTGTTCAGCTTGCCACTCTCAACAGCTTATCACATGCATATTGTGTTATATTTTATATTTTATTACTTTCACTACTTTAGTGTGCTTTTAACTTTTAGTATTACATTCTAATCTGATTTCAGGGCCACGAACAGTCAGAGCATAGAGTGGAGATTGCTACGTGTGTGCTGAGTGTGGGGGTCCAGAAATCAAAATGATTTGCTTGCAATGGATATATATATATATATGCCTAAATGTCTTATTTTTATCTTTTATATTTGGCTTCTATATATCGAAAGGCACAACACATAAAGGCTCTTGGCACATGTGTTCTGACTTTTGACTGATTTTATTAACATTTACATCCATGTTTGTTTTCACCATGTTTTTTTATGTATGTCTTAACTTTGTTATTTTGTTATAAATGTCTGTTTTAAAAGCTCACAAGAGCTCGTGTTATTCATTTAGTCATGTACCGACTATAAATAAAGCTTTGAATATGCATCTAGCAACGCCACTTTTTTTAAGTGCAAGTACAAGGTTGTGTGTCCTTGGTATTGATTGAACCCCTGTCTACGTTTTTTTTTTTTTTTTTTTTTTTTTTTTTTTTTTTTTTTTTTTTTTTTTTTTGCGGGGTGGGGGGTAGTATTGTTCTAACAGTGGTGTGGTATTTTCTGCATTTTATTTACTTGCTGTTACTGATCTGATAAACTGTTTCTAGGGTTGGGTATAGATCAAAGTACAACCTCGTTAATATGCATGCTAGAGAATAAGAAATAGATACAGGTCTTTGTTAACAAAATAAAAAAGCTTTATTGAACTATAAAAGTTTGGGTTTTTTTCCCCGATGAGTACCAAAGCGGAAGAGTCCGAGACACTTGCGAATAGTACACTTTCGATTGTGTACTAATCCGAAAAAAACAAGTGTCTTATGATTGATAGCATGTAACCGAATCAAATTGCTATATCTAGCTTGTATTAAACATCTACAAAATTCTCTTTTGATAAAGGGCGTATGAATACAATTAGCAGAATGGAATTATCGATGTGTAACCTCTTAAATTTTTGTTGTTTCGTCCAATGAAATGCAAGGAAACAGCAATATGCAAATTAAAATAGAATAATCAAGTGATATCAACAAAAGGTTAAAGGAAAAGGAAAAATTAATATTAGAAATTAATACAGTTGAAATGTGATACAAATATATACACTATCTGACTAATGCATTTCTTTCAAATCTATAAGGGTGACATAAACTTTAATGCCGAAACAATTTATTCCAGAAACGCGTCGTGTACAATAAATTTGATATCTATGTTTTCTTTACCGTTCATTACCCACGCCCCTTATATATTATGATACGTGAATTTCCAGTAGTGTTGATTTACTTACATTCTAAAAATGAAAAAAACAAAACAATAATAATAGCATGGGATGTGTTACTGAAGAACTTTCATTATCTATTCCAAAATGAATACATCTCTCTGACGTCACACTATTGATCAGACAGTGGATTATTTGCTTATTCTTTTGTTCTTGCGTATATGAACTTTAACCTTTTTACAATTTTAGTCTTATAAACGTGTTTTAAGCATTTTGGACCTTGCTGGTATCGAATCCCTTTTTGACTTGTTAAGGTCTGCCTAAAGTTTGAAAACGTCCGTCTAATCACCCGGATGCAGTGGTAACAGCAATACTATGATATATAATAAATATACATATAGCTCTTGGCAGTAATATTTCTTTTAAAAAAAATAGCAACAACTTATTTAATTGAGTTATTGATCAATATATAACAGGAAGGATACAATTATTTCAAATTTGGTATAATTTATGATCAAAACTGATCAGTACGTGAACTAAAAAAAAATAGATTCTCGCAATACAGAGACGAAGTAACGAACCGACTGCAAATAATTACAATTCAGACAGACCATAGGTGAACATTTGGGACACTTGCAAGACCTTGTAATATCTAAATATGTGTGTGTCGTAAAAATATCAAGTAAAAAACACTTTTGCCAATGGAAATGTATTAGGTAAGAGAATGCATTCCCTTGTCTCGTCGTGGTCATGATCGTATAGTAGTTGGATTTATAACGACCTATAACCACTAACGTTATGAGTTCGAATCCTATTCAGACGAGGTATGCTCGATACAACATTATGTGATAACGTTTGTCAGTGACTTGTGGCAGGTCGGTGGTTTTCTCCGTGTACTCCGGTTTCCTCCACCAATAAAACTGACCGCCATGATATAACTGAAATATTGTTGAAAGTGGCGTTAAACACCATAACCCTAACCATCACTTACGGTTCTCGTTAATTATTTTTAAGAATCTAATGTTGGAGTGTCTTCTCCATTTCATAACCATCAAACATAGACATATCAGTGGCAAATTTTCTATTTGTTTGAAAATAAAAGTAAAATTTTACACCTGAATGAGGCTATCTACAATCAGAGATGTCCGCACGTTTTTCAGTGGACATAAGACTACTATTGTAATTACGTAGTTTTTGTCATTAGATTATTTATTCATAATAAATGTCATAACCTGTGTAAAATGTGGTCAAGACCCCAAAACGAGAGATTTTATTACCATGACTGATTGTATGTACGTGTCCGATTGCTTAGCCCTAGTGTCGATAAAATGGCATGTAGAGAACGAGTCACTGCTGTAGTAAGATATGATTTAACTATAAATGTGTCCACTTATAGTCTACAAACCACGAGAAGCGGTTTTTTAATAACCCGGTATTGTTCTGCTTATAATTGAAGACGTTTTCAGAGAGACTTTTTCCCTATGGCAGTTATTGCTGAAGGTGTATCAAATGTGTGACTTTAATGCACCTACCGAACACAGTACAATGTACTTGCGTTGTATATCATTGAAAAGACAAATACAAGTTCTTTAATCAACAGCAGGTCGTCAATTGATAATTTGCTCTGATTTTTTAAAATATAAATCGAGGTTAAAGGTCACTCTGATGTTGATTGTGTTGAACAGCTTGGTATGTGGTGTTTAATGTCACTTTTAGCAATATTTCAGTTATATCGTGGCCGTCAGTTTTATTGGTGGAGAAAACAGGAATACCCAGAGAAAACCACCGACCTGTCGCAAGTCACTGACAAACTTTATCACATAATGTTGTATCGAGTACACCTCGCCACGAAAAAGTTACCTTGAAAAGCAAACTACATAACTGGAATAGTTGGTTCTATCAGGCAAACGCTCAAACAAATTCCCATCATTAGTTCAATTAAATGTAAAGTGACGTTAACGTAAACAAAAGGGACGTTTTTCCCATAAATATTGAAGTTGGTGCTTTTTCAAAACGCGTTTTGTAAAACACTACTTACACGACAGCAGAGATGCCAAACTACAATCTATGCTAGTAAACAGATTTACGCTTGCTTTATTTATGCTTAAATTACTGACATTATTTGGACTTGTCCTCTAGGTCATACAGACTCAAATTTCCTTCTGATCGTAAAGTCTTTACCGCATCCGATAGTGTCGTTTTTTAATAACCCGGTGGGGCTGTCGTGGCCGTGATCGTATGGTAGTTGGATTTACAACTACCTATGCAATCAGTGCCTATCACCACTGATGTTGTGAGTTCGAATCTCGATCAGGGCGAGGTGTACAACATTATGTGACAAAGTTTATCAGTGACTTGCGACAGGTCGGGGGTTTTCACCAGGTATTCTGGTTTCCTCCACCAATAAAACTGACCACCACGATATAACTGAAATATTGTTGAAAGTGGCGTTAAACACCATCAAACAAACCGTATTGTTCTACTTACATATGAAGTCATTTTCAGAGAGACTTTTTTCCAATGACGATCATAACTGATGGTGTATCAAATTTGGTAATATCTCATAAACTACTGCAGACAATGATTCTAAAAAACAATTCCCCTTATGTTATATAGACCACCAGTTATATCTGTTTACTGGCGGAAACAACATTGTTGCTAGTTAAGTAATTCCATAGCATTTTAGTATCTGATGTGTCAAAGTTTCCAAGACAAGAAACCTCCTGCATGTTACGGATTCATACCCGTTCCTTAACAGGCAATGTTTTAAGTGCTCCTGTGTTAAACATTAGGAATTCTCCACAAAATATATATGCTAAATCTTTAATAAATATAACCAATAAGACTGACTAGTAAACAATTTATGTCCTACATACTCTATAAATAATGACGTGGTCGTGATCGTATGGTAGTTGGATTTACAACTACCTGTGCAATCAGTGCCTGTACACCAATTATGTTGTGAGTTCGAATCCCGCTCATGTCTATGTGTACTCAATACAGCATTATCTAATAAAGTTTGTCAGTGACTTGCGGCAGGTTGGTGGTTTTCACCGGGAACTCCGGTTTCTTCTCCCAATAAAGCTGACTGTCACGATATAACTGACATATTGTTGAAAGGGACGCTAGACACCATAACCATAACCCTAAATAATCACAAATTTCAACAGTTGTCACGGTAATACGCATTAACGATTTCGTGGTGTAATGCTAGATTAAACAGAGGATATACATATCAAGAAGATTACTGACAAGAAAAGTACTGGTGTTTCAATATTGAATCATTACACGTCGCGAGCACCTGTGTTCTCCCCCGCTTGTTGGTGGGTTCCGTGTTGCTCGGTTTGTTTATGTGTTGTGCTTTAGTGATTTGTTTTTCTTCGTCCCGTGTCTTGTGTACCCCATGTTTCCAGTGTCTCTGGATTGTCCATTCTTGATTGCACCCTTCGGTTTTCTCTAAAAGCTTATTGCAAGTAAGGAAACTACCGAACCAAGGGTTCCTGTGTTCCTAGTGTTTAATTGAAGTCAGCACTTTTACAGATTTAAGTCAAGGTCGCAATCATGACTTGGTTAACCTTTACAGATGTCACAGATCACCACGAATATGTTTCGAAGTAATAATCTCGTACCTCGTTTCTAGTTCATGACTTATTACCGAATATGACTTGTCATCTGCGTAACATAACGGTTACACCTGAGATTACCCCCTGTTTTAATAGAGTTTGTGTTACTCAACACATATAGTTTCTGTGTAAAGTTTTATGGACTATTCATTGTCTTTTTGTCTCTTTAGTTTGGCCATTGTATTGTTTTCCTTCTCTGATTCTGATTACCCCTTTTGGTATGTCCAAACTTTACTTTCAAAACACATGTTTTCACTCTTATGAATATTGTTTTGAGTTTTTTCTTACTTGTTTTTTACCTTTTCATGTTTCAAATGTTTACCCTTTTTGATTGAGATTTTTTTTAAATATTGCCTCACATTGGTATCCTACTTCTAACTACATATTTCTGCATTCATTCATAATGTGCTTTATCACAAACCTGAATAAATTAAGTTAAAATATAGAATTCAAATAAATGAAACGCATATATATGTTAAATTTCACATTTTGGAAATACAAACTTTCAAACTTTTTCAATTTTGATATATAGGGCACAATATATCGCAAAAACGGATAATGGCACAAACAATCTATGCTGCTTACACATATGATTGTCAATTAGTGCTTCAATGTTGTCTGAAACCAATATCACTCTCCTTGTACGACAGAGACATTTGTGTAGCAACCACTATTAAAGGTATCATGTCGTTCCTACATCGTTGCTATCAAGCTATCCATACTTGTTTCAGTGTCAGTCAAGAATAGTTGCCCTGGTTGTCCAACTTTTCGCAGGGGCCGCCATGGCCTTGATAGTAGGGTAGTTGGATTTACAACTACCAATACAATCAGTGGCTATCACCACTGATGTTGTGAGTTTGAATCTCGATCAGGGCGAGGTGTTCAAATTTGTCAGTGACTTGCGACAGGTCGGTGGTTTTCTCTGGGTCCTCCGGTTTCCTCCACCAATAAAACTGACCGCCACGATATAACTGAAAATTGTTGAAAGTCGCGTTAAGCACCATCAAACAAACAAACCACAATTTCCCTAATTTATAACCACGACTGGTATCAGATGTGGAGCAGGGACTACTAACCCTTCTGGAGTATACAGAGTTCACTCCGGTGTTGGTGGGGTTCGTGTTGCTCGATCTTTAGTTTTCTGTGTAATGTTTTATAGATTATTGTTTGTTCCTTTTCTTCTGGACATTTTATTGTCTGTCCTTATTTGATTTACGACTTGTGATTACCCATTTGGTATCTTCACACTTTTGGACATTGTGTTGTCAGTCCTTATTTGATTTACGACTTGTGATTACACATTTGGTATCTTCAAACTGTTGGCTATTGTATTGTATATCCTTATTTGATTTACGACTTGTGATTACCCATTTGGTATCTTCACACATTTGGACATTGCGTTGTCTGTCCTTCTTTGATTTACGACTTATGATTACCCATTTGGTATCTCCAAGCTTTTGGCTATTGCATTGTCTGTCCTTATTTGATTTACGACTTGTGATTACCCATTTGGTATCTTCACACTTTTGGACATTGTGTTGTCTGTCCTTATTTGACTTACGACTTATGATTACGCATTTGATATCTTCAAACTTTTGGCTATTGTATTGTCTGTCCTTATTTGATTTACGACTTGTGATTAACAATTTGGTATCTTCAAACTTTTGGCTATTGTATTGTCTGTCGTTATTTGATTTACGACTTGTGATTACCCATTTGGTATCTTCACACTTTTGGACATTGTGTTGTCAGTCCTTATTTGATTTACGACTTGTGATTACCCATTTGGTATCTTCAAACTTTTGGCTACTATATTGTCTGTCCTTTTTTGATTTACGACTTGTGATTACCCATTTGGTATCTTCACACTTTTGGCTATTGTGTTGTCAGTCCTTATTTGATTTACGACTTGTGATTACCCATTTAATATCTTCACACTTTTCTTATATAAATTTTATATACAAGTATATATATATAATGGAGCGGATGTGGTCGGGTGGTCTAGGGCGCTGGACGTAAGGATAAGCGATTGGTTCTGCAGTGTATCAATGGTGTGAGTTCAGATCCCGTCGAGGGAAGAACAAAAATTTGACTGCTAAAAAATCTAATTCTAACACTGTTTGGTTTAATTTTCAGACGTATATATATATATATATAATGGAACTTGTTCTCGTCATGAATAAGAATGGAATAACTGCTATTGAAGGGTACAGGTTGGGGTTATGGTGCTTAACGCCACTTTCAACAATATTTCAGTTTTATTTGTTGAGGTACAATTTTACATTTAATTATATGTATCCAATTGCACTTGTATCTGAATGCCGCGGTGGAGTGATGATATACGTACTCACCTCGGATGCACAGGTACGCGTAGACAGGAAACCCAAGTACGTCAATTTACATTCGGAATTATTTGGTCATTTTCTGAATGTCAATGGACGTAAGGTTAAAACGCGAGAATACCAGGTAAAAAAGTTCGGGAAATATTGAAAATCGTCAACTTCCGTTGCTTTAATTCAATGTAAACAAACCAGAGTGACTTACCTTCCAGCTATACATATATCAGTAACACCGTATGGATAGAAAGTACTGTTTGATCGTATTTATTGTATTAAAGTCATTCAGTTATGCATAGAAAAATGGAAAATAACATGAAAAGGATATATTTTCGATCTGTCAAAAAATTATCTATTCTGCAAAAAAGGGGGAGGGACACCAAAGGGTATCCTGTCCACATGTACATATGCTCGAATGTGGAAGATCGTTAGTTTTGTGGATTTGTTACGTTTTCGCCGAGCACGAAACAGTAAGCGGTAAGAGCAAAGATTGGATGCATCTGAGACAGGATAATGTATCAAATACGAACAATATGTTTACAGGAGGGCTGTTATATTATTTATGTATTATGTAAAATAATAAGAAAACAAGTGTTGGTCTATTATAAAGTAGACATAATATAAGACAGTAACTTGCTCTCGTCATACTATATAACTGTTATGCTGTACCTAAATTAACGGTGAATAGCTAATATATCATTCACTATTTTACATGGTATTGAGCACGTTTGCTCTGACACATGAACATTAGGCAGCTTGATCTAGAATGGACCAGTATTACAGATATGAGGCAAATATTTGGCAGGTGTTTGTTTTTAATATTTATTGATTTTTAATTATTTGTATTGTTTTTATTTTTATTAATTTGTTTCTTGTGTCTGTTTGTGTTTTTTTTTTCTTCTTTTTATTGTTTTTTTTATTATTTTGTTTGTTGTGGTTTTTTTTGTGTGTATTTTTTTTTGTTTGTTTATGTTTTGGTTTTTGTTGTTTTTTTGTTTGTTTTTGGTTTCTTTTCTTATTGAACTTACTTTCTTATCAAAGCGCGATAATTTCATCAATTTAGGAATAAACATCTAAAATGTCTCTATAACTGAATGGACAGATGCGCATATATTTGTATTACAATAATGTGACAATCGAACAAAGACTACATTTAAATACGTAACAATGCAGAGTAGAAGAAAAATATGTCCAACGCTTCTCCCACACCTATCTCAGACTAAGGGAGATAACCATTCTGTTTACAATTATTTCTCAACGAGGAATTTCATGTAAGAACGGAAGTTCTGACTAATGGTCTGCCACACCTTTGGGAATAAACAGTCCACCGCCGGTAGGGCCATGGGAGTGAATAAGGCATCTCACCAATGTTAAGCCTAATACCAGTCACGTGGGTTCGAGCCTCAATTGTTAAAATTTGAGGACAACTATCAATAGCCAGGGTCAAATTGGTTAGTTCTTGACAACTTAGCAGCCTTTCTTAGCGGACATTAAAGTCTTGTAGTCACGACATAGCTGAATAAAAACCCTGCAGGTGGCAATAACCACCCCTACTCCTACCCCAATCCACCAGTAGTAGTATATACCCAAAAGAAGTAATAAACTTCCATCTCAATCCACCAACACTGGTATCTACCCTGCAGAAGCATTGAAGCTCGAGGTGTAGTACATGGTTATGTGTAAAGAGAGATGGGAGGACACTACCTTTTGAGGGTAAAATCGATAATCGGTTTAACACATTCGTGTCTGGAATGAAAAATGGTTACAATTTCGAGCCTCTATGAGTAAAAGTCTAAACACATCAAGAAGATATCAATATTTATTTAGTGCACTATACTCTGTGTCACATGAGCCATCTATCCTTATTGTTTATATGACCATTTCGTATCCGTTTGCATCTAATGCTATGCCATGCTCTATCACAAGATAAATGGTTCATGTTCTATATTGTGTCTTAATAATTTAAATCAATAAATACGTCCTTGACTTTCTCTGTGGAGATTTAACATTTCATGGTCATCATCTTCGTTACTATGGGAACGCTGAGTTGTTTACCTCACTTCGTAAAATTTGCCTCTAAATTTTCAATAACAACTTTCTATTTATCTGAGATTTCTTTTAAGTTGGGTATGACAATGTTGACTTACATCGTCTGCCAAGGTTTTGCTGGCTTCCATTTATCTATCGGTTGACATTAGGAAGAATACCGAGAGCATTCGACCAAATGCACCAAGGTTACACTTCCGCTATAGCAATGGCCGAAAAGTCCATATTGTATCTTCTATGATATGCGAATAAAAACGTACATTCTAAACTTAAATGAAACATATGTCACTGTGGAATTTAAATTGCGCAAAAATAAATCTTTCAGATTCATTTTAGTTTGATGCAAGGTGGTATGTAGTGTTTATTTCATATTGTTTCAGTTTACTTGAACTTGTAGGACACAGACAATAATCACATGATAATTTTTTAAATCAAATTTATAACGTTGAGACCGCATCGGTGGCGTAATGGTTAGGCGTACTCGCCTCGAGTGCCGTAGATCGTGGGTTCGAGACCCGGTCGGGTCAAACCAAAGACTATAAAATTGGTATTTGTTGCTTCTCCGCTAAGCATGCATCACTAAGGAGAAAGAGCAACGATTGGTTGGCTCGGAATCAGAATAATGTATCCAAGTGGAGCGACATGTCTACCCGCGGACTGTTGTTTCAGTGGGCTAGCACTATAAAAATCAAACTCAGCGTGTTAGTTTAGAACAAAGCGGACCTCATCATCATCTCATTGAAAATTAACTTGTTCTCTCCATGATATAGCTGGAAAATTGCTGAATTGGCATTAAGCAACAATCAATTTTATCACTCAATATGTTGTTGAAACCAACCATTTTTAGTCCAATATATAAATTGAAAAATTATATTATGATCGTTCGCATGGTTTATTGACCAAATAAAACAGGATAACAATAGCAAACATGCAGTATATAGACAATGTTAGGGTACCATCTTAATATATATAGCTTACGCGAATCAGGCTTAAAAACCGGGATAAAGGTGGGTTCACCGAGCATTTTACCAGTTTGAGCCGAATACACACAAACTTTATAATTCAAGACACTGCATTTATATTGTGTTTATCCTGCAGAAAATTCATATTAATACATGGACGTTTATATTTTGAATTAAACAATAAAAATTTACAATTATCACTTGGTTTCATTGAACCAACGAAAACTACCAAAATTGGCATTCAACGACGAAAAATGAATACACAGAATAATAATTATAGACAAAACCAGCGTGGACCACCAACATATATTATTTTTATGCAATGATATCCATATATTACTTCCGATAGTGGAAATATCATTGTTTTCACTTCAGAGAGTGGAAATTTCATTTTATCACTTCAGAGAGTGGAAATATCATGTTATCACTTCAGAGAGTGGAAATATCATGTCATCACTTCACAGAGTGGAAATATCATTTTACCACTCCAGAGAGTGGAAATATCATTTCATCACTTCAGAGAGTGGAAATATCATTCTATCACTTCAGAGAGTGTAAATAGCACATTATCACTTCAGAGAGTGGAAATATCAGTTTATCACTTCGGAGTGTGGATATACCATTTTATCACATCAGAGAGTGAACATTACAATATATCACTCCAGAGAGTTAAAATATCATTGTTATCACTTCAAAAGTGAAAATATCATGTTATCACTTGGAAAATTATTTTTATAGTCCAAGTTCCTATGAAAAAGCGTTATTTCACAGTTAATTATACAATACTATGTTTTAATCATAAACCCGTATAGATTTTATTTCTACTAATGTTGAAAATGATGTATTCAAAATGAAAGTTTCTATTATTCTTTTAAAAACGGAATACATACAAGATCATTTATATATTGCTAATAGATAAATATTTTAGATTCTTGTGGTTTCGTGTTCATATTAACACCATCCAGCTATGCATGTGTACCAGTACTGAATCCACACTTTCCCGAACCCACATGCTATTCGAGTTGGCTGACCCCAGTTGCATTGTATGAAACCAGCACAGTTTTCAGGATCAGGATAATATCCAAAGTCAGTAGGGCAAAGTCCTGGTGCAGCAGTGGTAACTAAACGCGATAATATAAAAAAAATTCACTGATATATATCATTACAATATACAACAATTGATTTACACTATTAATTAAACAGAAATTTATTTAGATCATAATTATCACTTAACAATATATTTAAATAATAAATATAACACAGAAATGTATTTGAACCATGATAATGATCATATAGTGATAGGGGCCGTGGTGGTCGTGATTGTATGGCTGTTGGATTGACAACTACAAATGCAATCAGAGCCTATCACCACATAATTTGTGAGTTCGAATCCCGCTCATGACGATGTGTAATCGATACAACATTATGTGATAAAGTTTGTCAGTGACTTGCGATAGGTCGGTGGTTTTCTCCGGGTACACCGGTTTCCCACCCCAATAAAACTGACCGCTATGATATAACTGAAATATTGTTGAAAGTGGCGTTAAACGCAATAACTATAACACTAAGCCCACATAGTGATGAATACTAAACCGTGAAAGAAATGTCGTTTTCAAAGTTAGCAAAAAAATCATTCTCAAGCAAAATTAATGAATGCTTTGTGTGGTAAATCGTCTGTATAATGAATGCCGATTACATTTTATGGTTGACTGTGTACTTTAACATAAGCGAAGACATTAGGTCTCGAGAGGTTCGTGGGACGCGTGGGAATAAAAAACACGGAAAACCTGCGCAAATCCTACTGAACTCGGCTTATTTAAGACACAGAGAGTTCATAGGTTGTCAGAAACACTATTGAACGCTTGCGCTTAAGCCTATAATAATTGAGAATCAGAGTTTTTACTTCACACTCTGATCATCAATTTCACACAGCTGCATTGCTTTGATCAAAGTATACAGTCATAGTAAAAAATTTCACACTGTTGGAAAACTCCAAAATCAAATATCGAAATCGCAGAAACAATTTCCAACACTTAGAAAAATAATTTGCAAATTATTTACAACGCACATTCCAAACTTCTTATACTAATGAAATTGATAAAAACATTAAATTAGGACGTATTCGGAATAACATATAATTATATATTATTTATCCACATAAAGCTAATGTTTGGTAATAATTATATCTTCTAATTGTGTATATTATGATGAAATGTAAAAACAAATGAATATAAAGGATGCTCGAGTGGACTGTTTTCTTAATTTTCACTTGTCACTCCTGGATAACTGAGATTGATGTAAATCATGGACCCTTAATGTGCAATCCTGTGCTCATCCTTTTATTACCGTCCAATTATATGCAATACAGTTAAATATGTTGACCAATCGGACAGCAGTTCTTGTATATCCCTGTTTTAAAAAGCATGCTAATGGCTGCACAGAAATAAAACTTAACAGAGGCCCAAGACCACTAAAAATATGACTTGAGCTCCTGAAAATATTCAGACAGATAGTTACTGACATTTTTATTATTTTATATCCAAAAGTCAGTTGCTTGACCCAAAGAATTCTTGCTTGGCTAATGAAATTGTAATTTACAAAGCCAAGCTAGCAACTGCAGCAAAACTGTCCCTGGTCGCTGATTGGTCGGTTGAATATATATGAACTCTGATCTGATTTCAAATAAAATGTTAGATGTTAGTGCATCGTCAAAATAATTAAAAGATTGATACAACAAACATTTAATTTTAATTTTATTTGTTTCAAAGAATATATGAATACATACCGTCTCCATTACATCCGCCTGCGCATACACCTGTTCCGGTTGAAGTGTCAACTAGGCATGTTTCTCCAGCAGAGCAAGTTACATTTACACAGGGTGAAACTAAAATATAAATCAGCTATTTAATATCTCAAATATGAATAACGAAGTATGGCTTACAAATTTAGAGCAACTTCCGGGTAAACCCTGTGTGTTATTTGGTCAGGACATTAATACATGTACCGTGAAATTTAAATAAAACCGTAATTTTTTGAAGTAAGAAAACGTTAAAGAAAACCGACAGGCAAATCAAGAATGGACAATCCAGAGACACTGGCAACATTGGGTACACAAGACACAGGAAGAAGAGAAACAAAACAAAATACACAATACAGAAGACTAGAACAATGAACAACAAAGACCTCACCAAAACCTGGGGATGAACCCAGGTGCTCGCGAAGAGTAAGCCGTTCCTGCTTCTTATAAGACACCCACCATGCTACTCATATAGTCAAGACGTGTTAGATTAGATTAAACTTATTTTATTGTTAACTATATAACATTTGGATCGGACACAAGTTAATCCAACTTACAAAGGTCCTCTCCACAAAGACGTGTTCGACACCACTATGCGCAAAGAAACACAAATAACATAAATAAGATATCAGCCCTCCTACAAACAACTAGGATTATTGAATTTTTGAATATTGTCAGTTGGTCACGTGAGCTATTGTACCACCGGGATCTGATTGTCCAGCAGCAGAAGTAATTACTGGGCGGGTGATACTATCTGGATCTAATGATTGTCTACCAGCAGAAGGAATTACTGAGCGGGTGATACCATCGGGATCTAATTGTCCACCAACAGAAGTAATTACTGGGTGGATGATACCATCGGGATCTTATTGTCCTCCAACAGAAGTAATTACTGGCGGTTAATACCACCGGGATCTAGTTTTCTACCAACAGAAGTAATTACTGGGTGAATGATACCATTGGGATCTAATTGTCCACCAACAGAAGTAATTACTGGCGGATGATACCATTGGGATCTAATTGTCCACCAACAGAAGTAATTACTGGGTGGATGATACTATTGAGATCTAATTGTCCACCAACAGAAGTAATTACTGGGTGGATGATACCATTGGGATCTAATTGTCTACCAGCAGAAGTAATTACTGGGTGGATGATACCATTGGGATCTAATTGTCCACCAACAGAAGTAATTACTGGGCGTATGATACCATTGGGATCTAATTGTCCACCAACAGAAGTAATTACTGGGCGGATGATACTATTGGGATCTAATCGTTCACCAACAGAAGTAATTACTGGGCGGATGATACCATTGGGATCTAATTGTCCACCAACAGAAGTAATTACTGGGTGGATAATACTATCGGATTCTAATTGTCTACCAGCAGAAGTAATTACTTGGCGGATGATACAATCGGGATCTTATTGTCTAGCAGCAGAAGTAATTACTGAGGGATGAGACCATCGGGATCTAATTGTCTACCAACAGAAGGAATCACTGGGTGGATGATACCATCGGGATCTTATTGTCCTCCAACAGAAGTAATTACTGGCGGTTAATACCACCGGGATCTAATTGTCTACCAGCAGAAGTAATTACTGGGGGATGAGACCATCGTATTCTAATTGTCTACCAGCAGAAGTAATTACTTGGCGGATGATACAACCGGGATCTTATTGTCTACCAGCAGAAGTAATTACTGGGGGATGATACCACCGCGATCTAATTTTCCACCAGCAGAAGTAATTACTGGTCGGATGATACCACCGCGATCAAAAGTCCACCAGCAGAAGTATCACCGACCTACTAATAGTAACAAAAATGTACATATCTAATGACCTTCACTAGCTACCCTAAGCGGTTAGGGGTTAGGGTAAGGGTTATGATGTTAAGTGCCACTTCCAACAATATTCCAGTTATATCGTGGGGGACAGCTACCCTAAAAATAATTTAATATCAAAACCGCTATGCGATTACTAATGACGAAATGAATCTATCTAAGCCCATACACTAAAAAGACAAGTTTGAAGATACCAAATAAGTACCGTAATTAGCACAGCCACAGGCACTTGGGTCAAGGATATTTTTTTTTAATTAAATTTTGGTATATTGACTCCAGCATGATTTGTTTTTAACAATCAGCTTCCAATTTAAAAAAAAAACTTTTGGTGCCCACACATTAAGGACATAAATAATATTTGTATCCCTCCCCCCTGCCCCAAAGTTCAAAGACTATCTAATCATAAGCTGTCCTCTTTATCCAATTTAAGTACCATGATATAATAATTTCTTTATCAATCATTTAAACATCTGCCATCTTCAAGCCGTATGATCTGCTCTTAGGATCACTTTATGAGGGGGGAAATCAATCCATATCTTTGCGCCAAATTTTTTTTTCGTAACTCACCTAGACATTACCTTGCTTCCAGTCAATACGGAACTCCTCAGATTGCAGGAATAATTAACTCCCCTGAATAAATGAAACTGTTTCCGTCCTAATAAAAATTTTGACTCGCTTGCGGAAAACAAACTCGATTCTTGTACGACAAACGATTTAACTGCGAAATAATTTATGCTCTAAAGTAAGAATGGATAGGTAGAAGACGATCGAGGCACATTTCGACATTACAAGCGGCGATTTAAGGCTGAAAACAACTATACGATAACTAATGACGAAATGAATCTATCGAAGCCCATACACTAAAAAGACAAGTTTGAAGATACCAAAGAGGTACCGTAATCGGAATCTGTAAATCGAAGAAGGGGTTAGGGTTATGGTGGTTCACGCCACAGGCACATGGGTCCAGGATTTTTATTTAATTTTTTTTTTAATTAATTTTGGCATATTGACTCCAACATGATTTGTTTTTGACAATCAGCTTCCAATTTAAATAAAAAAAACTTTTAGTGCCCACACATTAAGGACATAAATAATATTTTAACCCACTCCCGCCTCAAAGTTCAACGATTATCTAATCATAAGTTGTCCTCTTTATTGATTTTTAAATAAAGAAAAGAAACATCCAATTTAAGTACCATGATATAATAATTTCTTTATTAATCATTTAAACATCTGCCATTTTCAAGCCGTATGATCAGCTCTTTCGACCTAGGATCACTTTATGAGGAGGGAAATCAATCCATATCTTTGCGCCAAATTTTGTTTTTGTAACTCACCTAGACATTGCCTTGCTTCCAGTCAATACGGAACTCCTCCGATTGCAGGAATAATTAACTTCCCTGAATAAAGGAAACGGCTTCCGTCCTAATAAAAATTTTGACTCGCTTGCGAAAAACAATCTCGATTCTTGTACGACAAACGATCTAACTGCGAAATAATGTATGCTCTAAAGTAAGAATGGATAGGTAGAAGACGATCGAGGCACATTTCGACATTACAGGCGGCTATTTAATACTGAAAAACGTGGGGATCCCACTAAATAAATTGTGTTCTAGTTTTTAGCACAACAGAAGTTGCTAGCCTTGTTAGATGCATGCATAGAAATTTTTTGGAAAATGTCAATATGGCCTAAAATAGTAATAAAACATGCCAGGAGGGCTCTAAAATTAAACATGCACTCTAGATAACTTATTTAAAAAAAAAGTAAATCCTGGTCCCAGGTGCCTGTGGTTCACGCCATTTTCAACAATATTTCAGTTATAAGGTGACGGTCAGTTTTATTGGTGGATGAAACCGGAGTACCTGAGAAAACCACCGACCTGTAGCATGTCACTCACAGACTTTATCACATAATGTTTTACCGAGTACACCTTACCATGAGCGGAATTCGATCTCACAACTTTGATAGTGATAGGCACTGTAGTGATAGGCACATGTAGTTATAATCCCAACTACCATACGATACGACCACGACAGGCCCCAAATCGAAGAAGGACAGAGAATATAAGAAGAACAGAGAATACAATAGGATAAAAGGACAAACAATGATCTGCACGATAATTCAGAGAAAACTAATGCTAATAACATATATATGCCTTTCCCTATTACTAAGATCTCGAGGGTCTCATCCGCCGGTAGTCAGTGTTTCGGCAATTACATGTTTCATGACATTACCGTGTCTTCACGTTTTTATTACAGCGTTGAAATGCTCGCTACTATTTCCACGTAAAATCGATGTTCCAGCTTATCTCCCTTATGACATTTATTTACTGTATACTGGTGACCAACACGATTTCCATATCAGATAATGTTCGTTTCGTTTAACACAGTAACACGACAGATGCTCACAAGTGGAAACACGAACTGAGTTCACCCACGGTTTAAGTATGGTGCGTGTTGCTTAATATTTATGTCCTTCTTGAATTTACGATTTCTAATTATCCCTTTGATCTTCAGACCTTTCCTTAGACGGCGGAATTTAGCAGACAGACGCATGAATGCTGACTTACCACGGTGCATAAAATACCAAAAGAAAACAGTAACTACATGTGTTTCTATAAATAATTACACCTTATATAAGAATTCTGGATTATGATTATGATTATAATAGCCGGTGTATTTTTCGTGTATTTTCATATTTATGATTGATTTCGTTCATTTTTACCGCTGCCGGGGTATCTGCATGAGGATTTCGGTTTTTTTTCTCTCTGTGCCGTGGTATTTGCGAAAAAGTATTTCACTTTTTTACCCTCGCGTGCCTCAAACTGCCAAATTCATTCGGAATATTTCTTCTTTACCTTTATACGTAAGGTAACGTGATTAATCAAATTTGAAACCCGGAAGTGTTCCGATGTAAACGTAAAACAATCGCTGAAAAGAACAAAACAAAAATGTCTGAAAATAGACCTATTAAACAAAACAGAAAGAAAATTCATTAATTCCAAATTACAGGTGAAATACCCATAAAAAAAATACAAAAATCAAAATTCCTCAAAATGTGCATAACAAGTTATTTAAAACGTTCTTGAAACAAACAATGAAAACAGAATATTCCTGAAACTACAAACAAAAGTTAGTATTTGTTTAGCCAGTGTTCTAAATAATATTCGGTGTAATTAAACAAATATATCATATTGGGAGGGGTATTTGCGAAAAATATCAGTCTTGAGACTAAATTTCCCTCGCCTATCAGCTCCGACTGGTATTTTTCCCAAAAACAACGACAGACTTGAACCACCCATCACATGCTCGAGACACATGTATTCCCTATCTGTTTTATCCACATTTCAGCCGCTACAAACACAAGAATTTGGGTTGTTTTTGTCGTTTACAATCAGCTAGTGGAAACGACCTCCAAATGTCATAGCTATATGTAGTACCGTTGAGACATTCACGACTTGTCTCATTGATCTAATACTAACATGACATAGCTGTACACTGCATACGGTATCAATTTAATCTTTGCCAATTGGTATGTGAAATTTCTTTAAATTGTAGACAGTCTGTATTTGATAGAAGTAGAAGAATGGGGGTTCGCGTTGCTCAATCTTTAACTTGTAGACAGTCCGTATTTGATAGAAGTAGAAGAATAGGGGTTCGTGCTGCTCAATCTTTAAATTGTAGACAGTCAGTATTTGATAGAAGTAGAAGAATGGGGGATCCTGTTACTCAATCTTTAACTTGTAGACAGTCAGTATTTGATAGAAGTAGAGGAATGGGGGTTCATGTTGCTCAATCTTTAACTTGTAGGCAGTCAGTATTTGATAGAAATAGAAGAATAGGGATTCGTGTTGCTCAATCTTAAACTTGGAGACAGTCAGTATTTGATAGAAGTAGAAGAATAGGGGTTCGTGCTGCTCAATCTTTAATTTGTAGACAGTCTGTATTTGATAGAAGTAGAAGAATGGGGGTTCGTGTTGCTCAATCTTTAACTTGTAGACAGTCGGTATTTGATAGAAATAGAAGAATAGGGGTTCGTGTTGCTCAATCTTTAAATTGTAGACAGTCAGTATTTGATAGAGGTAGAAGAATAGGGATTCGTGTTGCTAAATCTTAAACTTATAGACAGTCAGTATTTGATAGAAGTAGAAGAATAGGAGTTCGTGTTGCTCAATCTTAAACTTGGAGACAGTCAGTATTTGATAGAAGTAGAAGAATAGGGGTTCGTGCTGCTCAATTTTTAACTTGTAGGCAGTCAGTATTTGATAGAAGTAGAAGAATGGGGGTTCGTGTTGCTCCATCTTTAAATTGTAGACAGTCAGTATTTGATAGAAGTAGAAGAATAGGGGTTCGTGTTGCTCAATCTTAAACTTGTAAACAGTCAGTATTTGATAGAAGTAGAAGAATGGGGGTTCGTGTTGCTCAATATTTAACTTGTAGACAGTCAGTATTTGATAGAATAGAAGAATGGCGGTTCGTGTTGCTCAATCTTTAAATTGTAGACAGTCAGTATTTGATAGAAGTAGAAGAATAAGGGTTCGTGTTGCTCAATCTTTAAATTGTAGACAGTCAATATTTGATAGAAGTAGAAGAATAGGGGTTCGTGTTGCTCAATCTTAAACTTGTAAACAGTCAGTATTTGATAGAAGTAGAAGAATGGGGGTTCGTGCTGCTCAATATTTAACTTGTAGACAGTCAGTATTTGATAGAATAGAAGAATGGGGGTTCGTGTTGCTCAATCTTTAAATTGTAGACAGTCAGTATTTGATAGAAGTAGAAGAATAGGGGTTCGTGTTGCTCAATCTTAAACTTGTAAACAGTCAGTATTTGATAGAAGTAGAAGAATGGGGGTTCGTGTTGCTCAATATTTAACTTGTAGACAGTCAGTATTTGATAGAATAGAAGAATGGGGGTTCGTGTTGCTCAATCTTTAAATTGTAGACAGTCAGTATTTGATAGAAGTAGAAGAATAGGGGTTCGTGTTGCTCAATCTTAAACTTGTAAACAGTCAGTATTTGATAGAAGTAGAAGAATGGGGGTTCGTGTTGCTCAATATTTAACTTGTAGACAGTCAGTATTTGATAGAATAGAAGAATGGGGGTTCGTGTTGCTCAATCTTTAAATTGTAGACAGTCAGTATTTGATAGAAGTAGAAGAATAGGGGTTCGTGTTGCTCAATTTTTAAATTGTAGAGAGTCAATATTTGATAGAAGTAGAAGAATAGGGGTTCGTGTTGCTCAATCTTAAACTTGTAAACAGTCAGTATTTGATAGAAGTAGAAGAATGGGGGTTCGTGTTGCTCAATATTTAACTTGTAGACAGTCAGTATTTGATAGAATAGAAGAATGGGGGTTCGTGTTGCTCAATCTTTAAATTGTAGACAGTCAGTATTTGATAGAAGTAGAAGAATAGGGGTTCGTGTTGCTCAATCTTTAAATTGTAGACAGTCAATAGTTGATAGAAGTAGAAGAATAGGGGTTCGTGTTGCTCAATCTTAAACTTGTAAACAGTCAGTATTTGATAGAAGTAGAAGAATGGGGGTTCGTGTTGCTCAATCTTCAACTTATATGCAGTCAGTATTTGATAGATGTAGAAGAATGGGGGTTCGTGTTGCTCAATCTTTAAATTGTAGACAGTCAGTATTTGATAGAAATAGAAGAATGGGGGTTCGTGTTGCTCAATCTTAAACTTGTAGACAGTCAGTATTTGATAGAAGTAGAAGAATGAGGGTTCGTGTTGCTCAATCTTAAACTTGTAGACAGTCAGTATTTGATAGAAGTAGAAGATTAGGCGTTCGTGCTGCTCAATCTGTAACTTGTAGGCAGTCAGTATTTGATAGAAGTAGAAGAATAGGGGTTCGTGTTGCTCAATCTTTAAATTGTAGACAGTCAGTATTTGATAGAAGTAGAAGAATGGGGGTTCGTGTTGCTCAATCTTTAACTTGTAGACAGTCAGTATTTGATAGAAGTAGAAGAATAGGGGTTCGTGTTGCTCAATCTTTAACTTGTAGACAGTCAGTATTTGATAGAAGTAGAAGAATAGGGGTTCGTGTTGCTCAATCTTTAACTTGCAGACAGTCTGTATTTGATAGAAGTAGAAGAATGGGGGTTCGTGTTGCTCAATCTTTAACTTGTAGACAGTCAGCATTTGATAGAAGTAGAAGAATAGGGGTTCGTGTTGCTCAATCTTTAAATTGTAGACAGTCAGCATTTGATAGAAGTAGAAGAATAGGGGTTCGTGTTGCTCAATCTTTAACTTGTAGACAGTCAGTATTTGATAGAAGTAGAAGAATAGGGGTTCGTGTTGCTCAATCTTTAAATTGTAGACAGTCAGTATTTGATAGAGGTAGAAGAATGGGGGTTCGTGTTGCTCAATCTTTAAATTGTAGACAGTCTGTATTTGATAGAAGTAGAAGAATAGGGGTTCGTGTTGCTCAATCTTTAACTTGTAGACAGTCAGCATTTGATAGAAGTAGAAGAATAGGGGTTCGTGTTGCTCAATCTTTAAATTGTAGACAGTCAGTATTTGATAGAAGTAGAAGAATGGGGGTTCGTGTTGCTCAATCTGTAACTTGTAGACAGTCTGTATTTGATAGAAGTAGAAGAATAGGGGTTCGTGTTGCTCAATCTTTAACTTGTAGACAGTCAGCATTTGATAGAAGTAGAAGAATAGGGGTTCGTGTTGCTCAATCTTTAACTTGTAGACAGTCTGTATTTGATAGAGGTAGAAGAATGGGGGTTCGTGTTGCTCAATCTTTAAATTGTAGACAGTCAGTATTTGATAGAAGTAGAAGAATGGGGGTTCGTGTTGCTCAATCTTTAACTTGTAGGCAGTCAGTATTTGATTGAAGTAGAAGAATGCGGGTTCGTGTTTCTCGATCTTTAACTTGTAGTCAGTCAGTATTTGATAGAAGTAGAAGAATGGAGGTTCGTGTTGCTCAATCTTTAACTTGTAGACAGTCAGCATTTGATTGAAGTAGAAGAATGCGGGTTCGTGTTTCTCGATCTTTAACTTGTAGGCAGTCAGTATTTGATAGAAGTAGAAGAATGGAGGTTCGTGTTGCTCAATCTTTAACTTGTAGGTAGTCAGTATTTGATAGAAGTAGAAGAATGTGGGTTCGTGTTTCTCGATCTTTAACTTGTAGGCAGTCAGTATTTGATAGAAGTAGAAGAATGGGGGTTCGTGTTGCTCAATCTTTAACTTGTAGACATTCAGTATTTTCAAACTTGTCTTACAACAAAAGCAATGTGGTGTGTGTATTCTTTTGTGAGCTGTGGCTCACGTTACTTACATTGATTGGTACATGTGCATGTACATTTATAAGTGTGTGCAAATTGTTTTATTCAATTCACTGCGGTATGTTCACGGGTTTTAATTTGGTATTGATAATCGTAGTGAATGAGCGAATTCGAACAAATGTAAGTTCTCAGAAAGAAATATCAAAGATGAGTCCATCATTACATACCTTCGCAATTTGTACCACTCCAGTCACCAGTACAGTTACAGGATGAAACAGAGTTGGAGACCACACAAGTTCCACCGTTGGCACAATACTTTACACAATAATCTGAATACAAACAAAAATTCAATAATATAGCATTTTGACAAACATTTTTAATAAATACATTTTTGTTGAAAAGCACCAAGTTTAAAACAGGACTTCAGAAACATGTCGACATAACCGAAATTTCGAGTAAGCCGAGTTTGAGAGAACGAGATTCAACTGTATAGATTATTTGACAGATTGATTTGTTGGTGTTTAACGCCCACTTCAGCAATATTTCAAACAAAATGTTGCGTTAACTAATTGTAATATATTACTCAAATATTGGTGAATATAGGCCCACGCAGAATATTATATTGCGTGAGATTGTGAGTGCAATTAAAATTGTGTGAGAGACAGTATTCATTTACGTATATTTTGTTGACGTCATGATACAAAGCAATATTGTGTAGGTGCAGATCCTGGAATATTGTACGCTCACGTTTAGCTATGATCTGCGTGAAATGGTATATTACTACACAATATACACATATTTACTGGCGATAAGGACAATAGCTAATCTTTCCCGATGCAAAGTTCATTTCCGTCAAGACACCAACTATTTCCAGACGCATTCGCATATTGTCCTCCTGTCATAGACATCCTTTATAAAAACAAGTCGGAAAGTTAAAGAGATTTTAAAGCTCATTTAGAAACAACAAAAGTAGTCGTTTGGAATCATCACAATCATTTTAATATAAATTCATAATCCGTTGATAATTTTAGCATAGCAGAAATAATACTTTCTGTCACATGCACCATTTTTTCGAATTATGTCACTTATTGTTTATATGACCTTTCTGTACCCCTTTGCAGTGAAAATCAAATACTATACTCCATCACTAGGTAAATTGGCCATGCTTTATATTTTCCCTTGACATTATTGAAATAAATGAATTTCTTGACTTTCTCAATTGAGATTTAACATTACATGGTCGCCAACTTTGTTTTTAAGGGGACGCTCAGTCGTTTACCTTGCGTCTTTAAGCTTGTATCACATTTTTAATAACAACTGTCTGTTTATGTTAATACATATCTGAGGTTTTATTGTGAGTTTAATATGACATTGTTAGATCGTCTGCCAACATTCGTCTTCGTTTGACATGAAGAATTCCGAGAAAGTCCGAATAAATGCACCCAGGTGGCACATCCGGTATAAACAATGGACAACGAAAGCACTAACTCGAATAATACTGCGCCCTCTATCGGCATTATCGCTGGACGAGGGTTTTACTATGTAAAAATTTGTATAGAATCGAGTTCTCACAATGTACATATAAACACATCTTTGCACGCACTGGTGGATACACACATTTTTAAATACAGCACAATTCTTTTTAATGGGTGCGGGTGTATATAATATTTTTACCACTATCCTGTCGCAATACGTAGGAGTGCGCCGACATAAAAGAACGGCGAATCATACCTGAAGAAAGAAAAGAAAGAGAACGCTCTTAATGGTAAAAATCCGTCAGCTGCTGTCTGGTTCAGACGACCAATCAAATGTCAGATATTAGCGCGTATGCGCATTAGTGACTTCATTTACTTCCGTGTGTAAATATTGACAAAGCAAACATGGGGAATGATCGCGTGCCTTTGCATATTTAGAAAACAAATACACCTTTATTTTCATATTTATGATTTAAATTGCCATAGATTCACAAATTTTTAAAAGATTTAAAAAAATAAAACACCGTGTAATACATTTTTGAAGTTTTATGTTTGAATCTAAATTTGCTAAAATGTCACAATGCACATGTACATTTAACATGTATGTGGGACAATAAAAGTGACTTTTAATTATTGTTAGCAAAGGCACCCTTTCTGAGTACTTATTTATTTTCAATAAAATTTCTTTATTATTTCATCTCTTTTTCCTGAATTTATTGTGGATAATAATAGTATATATATAGGGTCGACACACGTAACTTGCCGTTAACAAAAGATTGTATAAATATAGATATGCACAAGTTAAATTAAGGAAAATGGGATGAAATAATAAAGAAATTTTATTAAAAATAAATATGTAAGCAGAATGTTGATTAATTCATAAATTAGAATGATTTTTAATACAATTTATCAAGGACGTGTATAGAGTATACGTCCTTGAATTTATTAATTAAGAAATACCAATCACAATAACGTTATTTAGGTAAATACTTAATTATTAGACAAATTTTTTAAATTGATAACTGACCCAAGTTAGGCTAAATAAATGAAATGTGACCTAATGTTTTAATTAATTTTCACTAAAAACATACTTGCCTTCCATAAATTTTAATTTCTTATCTAATTCTTATTCTTATTATGTAACAATATGTTATTTTCATTGAATGGCATCTCAAAATAGATGGCTTCACAGTAAGTGCCCTTCCTGTATATTGGTTACATCCTGTATATTATAACAACTGACAGCTAAGCCATGACAAACAATTTTAATCAGCCATCATTATCATAAAATACATTTTTGTAATCTTTATTTTAAATGAAATTAAAAAATCATTATAAGGGTGAATTCAATTCAAGCTTTTATTTACTTTCTAACTTTGAAATAAAAATGCTTTAATATTTAAAAATAGTAATTATTCATTTAAGTTTTTTGCTTAGCTCCTCCTATTTTATGTCGTAATACCCATAAGTCATAGCGATTTATTATTTCCGGTTTGACATTTTATCAATGAATGCATCCAGGCGTTAATGTAGCGACCAGCGGGAGCTTAATATAACCACTGGATTATTCGGGTTAAGAAAGTACATGTATAGGAAACTCGAATAAACATGTCTTCATTTGACATTACGAATATTGATTCTGAGCGTCGTCCGGGTGGGGGGTCATAGCAGAGGTCACCAGAAATAAAGCTGTCGTAGTGTTGGTATTTTTGATTCCTGGATATCAGTATTTTGTAGATATTTTAATGCATTTCTGTCGTAAATCTGAACGAATACTGGGACTATGGGTTTGCAAAGTATTTTTTTTTAATATATTTGTTACAAATTTTATACAAATATGTATATTATTAAAATAGGGCCCGGCTTTGTAAATTACAAAAAAGGGTGCTCTCGATTCGCAGCCGCAAGTGATAAAATTTACCAGTTCCTTGCCCATGGTCGGTGGTTCTCTCCGGGTACTCCGGATTCTTCCATCACTAAAACTGGTCGCCATGATATAGCTGAAAGTGGCGTTAAGCACAATAAATCAATCAAATCAACATATTATTAAAAATAATAATCTTTTTGTCAATGCCATTTGATAACCCTTTAATATATTTTTTTTCAATGAACATACCTGGCCTACACCACCATCGTGCTTGGAAATATTCCGTTATACTTGCGTCACAAGTACTTCCGTTGAAGAGATTTCGATCAGCTGTTATAGTACAGGTCTGCTTAAATGCACAATAAGGAGCGAGTTTATTTGCTGCATCGGGATCTGAGCAAGTTTGCGATGAATAACCATTACCAAATGTAATTTTTTCCTGCACAATTATGTTTCCCGCCGGGCATGATAGCGTTGCTGTTGCTCCTTCAACTGCTCTCACATAATCATCAAAATCTATAAATAAAATGAATAAGTAAACTTTCGAGTTTTTAACTGCAATAATTGTTGTTGTTGCTATTGTAAGCATTTCTGTGTATGAAATGTTTTATAGTAAATGTATTTTTTTATTTTATTATTATCTTGTAAAATCGTCAAAAAAGAATTACAACAGCAAAATTCTGACAATTTTCAGAAATTAACCACATTTACGTATACATAGAAAGTTAATTTGCAACATGGTCTAACAATATTTTCTTGCTCCCAAATTCTTGAATTATTTGGCTTTTAAATATTTTGGATTTGAGAGTACCTTAGGTTATTCCAGAAACGCGTCGTGCACACTAAATTTGATATCTACGATTTTATCACTGTAATATACCAGTTTTAAGTTACAAAAATATCTACCAATTTATATATTAACTACATACATGTATTAGCAAAACATTCCTCAAACGCGGATGAGCAAAGCAGGATCATCCCTAAGTGAATTAAGTTTTTCATCTTCACGTCTGAAATTTTTTAAAAAAAAAGGTATAAATTGAGGCATATGAACTATGTAGTTATTGACCAATCATATTGCAATGTTCCTAGTTAACCTTAGCGCTTTTGTGGCCATTCTTGACCTGTAGGATGTGTGGAAATAGGGTCAACGGGTTCACACGTGCACATTCAACAAAATGATTAGTCTACATGTACAACTGTTAAAGCATATGACATCACATGATTTTTGTGGGAGTATCCACCAGATGTACATTGTGTCCGCTTTATTTATTAAAGCCGAGTACCGGAAGACGATGTTATATTATCTCAGTTTGTTGAAATGCTAGACAATGATATTCAACCTAAAGCACATTAACATTGATGAACATTTTCAAGAATCGAAAAATCATTATGAATAAATTAATCTTAGAGTCACATGTCATTTTATACGTGTTTTGATTGTTTTAAAAAGTTGAGGTTATTTGTCAATGAACGGGATCTAAAACTAAACGTCGTTCTCAAGGCGTCGCGTGCCGTTGTCATCAGGTGATTTTCTTTAAATGAGACACATTTGGGGTTATTTAAATTTATTTCCGATTATTTGCCTTATTTTGAAAAAATAAATATATTTTTCAATATCATAACAAAAAATTATTTGTTCGGTTCATTCGAAATAACCTCAACCAGGTTGTACACACCCTTGCGTAACCCGTACACGGTGTGTACAACCTGATTGAGGTTATTTTTTCATGAACCGAACAAAAATTGCGATCAATCCTTAAATATTTTTGGTCAAAGATTCCGTTTATAAATACGGGGAATTTCAATCTTAATGTGGACTTTTCAGCAACATTTTAATGTCGGGCAGCTGCATAGAAAAAAATCAAACTATCTATTGATAATAGCGTTTAAAGTAGTGTGGATGCTTAGTAGCTGACATACATTTTTGGAATCCTGCAGCGTGAAATGTTATGAGAGCCCCTTGGCAAACAGCAACAATAGAACAACAAGCTTATTTTAGTACAACTTGACCTATCCTTTTTTAACACTACGCACAAACAAAGATGTAATGGAAAAGTTACCAAAGACGAAGAAAACTTGGAGGAAAACAAATCACACTATCCAACATCAATGTGCTTACAAAATGTATTTGTTTATTCTCTATGAGAGAGGAGGAAGGTCATCAGGACTCGTTATGATAAAGAGGTACAAACTTGATTTTTGGTGTTAAAATGCACAGGCGAGACGAGTGCAGCATGACTTGAGAATTCAGATGTCTTTTCATGGTTCCGATTGATTCTAGCCGAAGGACTGAGCTGTAGAACTATTACGCTGTGCATCAACGAAGAATTCGAGGAATCAGCTGGCAAAGTGTAGGCTATGAATAGATTCTGGCGAGCCAAATAAGCCCATACAGCTGGGGTTCAGGTGTTGCAAGCTACTAAGCATTTTTTTTAGATTTAACCAGTTACAAGGATATTTTGATTAACACGACGGGTACCACTAGTGGAGCAGGAACTGTATAACCTTCCGAAGCACCTGCGTTCACCCCCGGTTTTTAGTGGGGTTCGTGTTACTCGATCTTTAGTTACATATGTATGTTTTGTAGTTCGTTGTTTGTCCTTTTGTACTTTTTCTTTTGGCCATTGTGTTGTCTGTTCTTCTTCGATATACGGATTCTGATTACCGTTTTGCTACGTGAAGCTTAAATTCTCCATGTGTGTATGGGAAGTGGGCGCAGATTATTAATATTTATTATATATATTATTCATAAATTAAAAAAAGAACATCAAGTGGAAGGTGCGACGAATGGGATAGAGTTCAAATATACATCCTTATCAGACCTACTAGTGGCCACTTCTAACAAGCTATGGCTAATCAGAAGGTGTTGCAAGTTGTCTTTTGCGTGACATTCCTAAGGGGCATCCATTTACGTCTTGTCCGTGTTGTGTATTTGGTTCGTCCTACGCAATTTGTGGATGTCCCTGTTGAGGAGTTTGTACCCACCTCCCCTCCGGAACAAATGTTTTTTGACATACACATATATAGATATTTTTGGTTGAGATCATTTTGTATTTAAACTAGTAGTTCCAAAATACAACTTGTGCATATACTTTCCATTGTTGCTCTGGGTACTTTTGACGGTTGTCGGGGCTCAATATACAGATCTGCCTTGGATTTTCCCGGATGGCAGATACGGGGTTCGTCAGGTCATAAAACGGAAAACATGTATGTGGACCATATGGTAGATGCAGTGTTTGGAGAGTGGCATGGTACTTTCACGTTTAAACCCCATTATGTAGATTTCAAAAGAAAAAAAAGAGTAATCACATAGTATATAGCAGCAATATAAAAAGGCTAAATTGTTTCGTCCCTATCCAACTTTCCATCTTTTTCCACTGACAATATTATTTTTTTTTTGTGCTATTATTATTATTTTTTGTAGGTTTTGTTTTGTTTTGTTTTGTTTTGGTTTTTTTTTGTACTGCGGTTTTCATTATGTATATATCACATTTAACCTCTAATATATAATGTATCCTTACCTCAAAACTGCCGGCAAAACTATCTATCATAAGTATAAACTTACTAACAAGTATTTTAGACGTCCTATGTTTGATCCTACCAGGAAAAAAAGTAAATATTAGACAATTTTTTTACCAGGATATCAGGATTATAGTCGGTAATGTGACATATGTATTTAAAATCTAATGACAAAAGAAGAAAATTAAAGTAATATGAAAGGCCAATATCGTGGAATTTTTGGATTCAATATTTTCACTTAATTTGTCACTTAATTTTAACTAAAATCAACTGCATAACATTAAAAATCCGCTCAAGAGCCCATTTTACGAGCAAATCGCAAAATATTTTACAGCAGACAATTCTGTTTTCCAGTTCAGTAATGCAAATGATATGCGCGTGACACAAAATTTGAACTTTTTCGGGGAGATTATCGCTCATGTGCAATGTTCAGTTGATGACAAATATATATATATATATATATATTCCGTGTGTACCACATAAGTATAATTGCAAAACAAAAATTGGTTCACATGACATGAAACAGACAGATTCCTCAATAATCATTGTCAGGAATGTGTGCGTGCTTACCTCAGCATCCATGATTGTTTATCTTTTCTTCTCGAGGCATGATCGGCAATCATCGGACCAAACCTTTTCTTCACGAGGTCATGATCGGCAATCATCGGAACAAAACAACCGAAAGTTAATCAGTCTCCACAATCATGGCGAGGACGATAAACATGCACACGGATTTGCAGATTTCATGTTGTTGGGAACATATTTCGACGTGAAACATGCATGAATAGCTTAGTAAAGGTACCGCCGTATTCCAAATTGAATTTTCAGGGAAACATTTTCTTCACCCAAAATTGGTGTAATATTACTTTTAATGAATATCCGTTAACAAGTAATCATTGGAATGTTTTATTAGTTGCTTGCGTGCGTGTGTGCGTGCGTGCGTGCGTGCGTGCGTGCGTGCGTGCGTGCGTGCGTGTGCGTGCGTGCGTGCGTGCGTGCGCGCGCGTGCGTGGGGGAGGGAAGGGGTAGTGAGGGAGGGAGGGAGCGAGGGAGTGCTGTTTGAGGCCAAATGAGAAATTTTTCTTCAACTATATCAAGATTCAATATGTTATTATGGTCTCAATACACACAAATATATAATAAGATTCACAAAGAACATTAAACAGGGTTAGGGTTATGGTGTTTAACAGAACTTTCAACAACATTTCAGTTATATCGTGGCGGAAGAATTAAACAATAAAACAATTGCAGTGCATGCACCAATCTAAGAAGATGCATACATTTTTACACAACATTTCTAAAACTCTAAAGTTCTAAAGTTCCAATTCTTTATTCTGGAATTACACTTCCGTATGGACCATTTGTAAATTTATTTTCTGTTGGTCCATTACTGAACACATTGCCCAAAAAAGAAACTTGCTATCACATTTTTAACAACAACTGTCTGTTTATGTTTAGACATATCTGAGGTTTTATTGTGAGTTTAATATGTCATTGTTAGATCGTCTGCAAATGTGCCATCTTCATTTGCCATGAAGAATTCTGAGAACGTCCGAACAAATGCACTTGTCCATTGTTTAGCGCATGGTGGTTTTCAGCCCATGTCACCAGATATGGCATCATTTGGCGTGTATTTGTCAACTCTCATGGCTTTGTTTTGGACTGAATGCAGGAAACGTCTCTGGTTCCACAACCAGTCTTTGTTCTTTCTCCTTAATGCTGCATTCTTAACAGAGAAGCAACAAATACCAATTTTATTTTCTTTGGTTTGATCCGATCGGGGCTCTAACCCACGATCTACCGCACTCGAGGCGAGCAAGCTAACCATTGCACCAACGATGTGGTTTGGTTAAAAGGGTGAACAGAAACATAAAAGTTGAAAGTTAAATGCCCAATTAGTGCATGTACACCACTTATGTTGTGAGTTCGAATCCCGGTCTTGTCTATGTGTACTCAATGCAACTTTATTGATCAAGTTTGTCAGTGACTTGCGGCAGGTCGGTGGTTTTCTCTTGGTACTCCGGTTTCTTCTCCCAGTAAAGCTTACTGCCACGATATAACTGAAATATTGTTGAAAGGGGCGTTAAACACCATAACCCTAACCCTAAATAATTATAAATTTCAACAGTTGTCACGGTAATACGTGTTCACGATTTCGTGGTGTAAAGCAACATTAGACAGGAGATATACATATCCAAAAGATTGCTGACAATTAAATTACTGGAGTTTCAATATTGAAGTATTACCCTGCGCGAGCGCCCGTGTTGCTCGGTTTTTTCTGTGCTGTGTTTTTGTAGTTTGTTTTTCTTCGTCCTGTATCTTGTGTACCCAATATTGCCAGTGTCACTGGATTGTCCATTCTTGATCGCACCCTTCGGTTTTCTCTAAAGTTGTTTGCAAGAAAGGAACATACTGAACCAAGGATGCACTAGTGTTTAATTGAAGTCAGCACTTTTACAAATTTAAGTTAAGGTCGCAACCATGACTTGATTAACCTTTACAGATATCACAGATCAACACGGATATGTGTCGTAGCAACAATCCCGAACCTCTTTCCCAGTTCATGACTTATTACCGAATATGATTTATCATCGGCGTAGCACAACGGTTGCACCTGAGTTCACCCTCAGTTTGCAATAGAGTTTGTGTTACTCAACATATATATTTTCTGTGTAAAGTTTCATGGACTATTGTTTCTCTTTTTGTCTCTTTAGTTTGGCCATTGTATTGTTTTTCCCTCTCTGATATCTGGATTTTGATTACCCCTTTTGATATGTCCAAACTTTACTTTCAAAACACATGTTTTTACTCTTAGGCATATTGTTTTGAGTTTTTTCTTTTCTTCTTTTTACCTTTTCATATTTCAAATGTTTAACCGTTTTGGTTGTGATTTGTTTTTTTAGTATCCTACTTCTAACTACACCTTTCTGTATTCATTCATAATTTGCCAATCTCACTACTGAATAAACTAACTAAAATTATAGAATTCAAATGAATGAAACGTGTATATATGCTATATTTCACATTTTGGAAATAAAAAGTTCAAATTGATTCAATTTGCATACAAGACACAAACTATCGAAACAGTGAACAATAACATCAACAAGCTATGCTGTTTAAACATGTGATTGTCAATTAGTGTTTCCTGGAACCAATACACCATTAAACGTTCTTATATGAATCTTTGGTACTTGTGACAGTTCCCAGTACTAAGTCAAAAGAGCTACTTAGCAAGTCCCCGGCAGATAGAGGATGATTTCTTGATGGGGTTTGCATGGTAGTATATAGATCATGTCATATTCAGAAAGTGACACTCTCCTTGCACGACAGAGAGGTTTATGTAGCAAGCACTATTAAAGGTATTTTGGCGTTCCTACCTCCAAGCTTACCATATTTTTCCATTTTCAGTCAAAAACCGTTTCCCCTGTTGTCCAAATACTCCCTATTCTATAACCACGACTGGTGTCAGATGTGGAACAGAAGCTTCTAGTCACTACAGAGTTCACCCCGGTGTTGGTGAGGTTCGCGTTGCTCGATCTTTAGTTTTCTGTGTAATGTTTTATATATCATTGTTTGTCCCTTTTCTTTAGGACTTTGTATTGTCTGTCCTTATTTGATTTACGACTTGTGATTACCCATCTGGTATCTTCAAAAGATTTGAGGACAGCTATCAACAACAAGGCTCAAATTGGTTAGTTCTTGACAGCTTAACAGCATTTCTTAGAGGACATTAAAGTCTTGTAGTCACGACATAGCTGAATAATTTACGACTTGCGTTTATCCATTTGGTATCTTCAAACTTTTGTTATGTACATTTAATATACAAGTATATATATATAATGGAACTTGTTCTCGTCATGAATAAGAATGGAATAACTGGCAATGGAGTGCAAGAGTTAGGGTTATGGTGCTTACCGCCACTTTCAACAATAGTTCAGTTATAACGTGGCGGTCAGTTTTATTGGTTGAGGTACAGTTTTACATTTAAATATATGCATATAATTGCACTTGTCTCTGAATGCCACTGTGGAGTGATGATATATATGTACTCACCTGGAATGCACATGTACGCGTAGACAGGATGCGCAAGTACGTCCATTTACATTCGGAATAATTCGGTCATTTTCCAAATCTCAATGGACGTAAGGTTAAAAAAGTTCAGGAAATTTTGAAAATCGTCAACTTCTGTTGCCTTAGGGACCGACCATTTAACTTGAAAGGGGGGGGGTATGGTTTTTTTGTTTCGTTCAGAAATTTTTTTTCGGACAACCCAAGAGTTAGAATATTTATTTCTTTTGTCGCGCGAAGCGCGAAGTTTTTTTCCACAATTTAACATTAGGTTATATGACAAAAACCCTGAATCAGATTATTTTTGTTTTCCTCCACCAAAATCAGAATATCTTTTTCAGCAACATTGGGAATCAGAATATTTTTTTAGAAAAAAACCATAACCCCCCCCCCTCCCCCCTTCAAGTTAAATGGTCGTTCCCTTAACTCAATGTAAACAAACCAGAGTGACCTACCTTCCAGCTATACGTTTATCACGAACCCCGTATGGATAGAAAGTACTGTTTGATCGTATTTATTGTATCAAAGTTATTGAGTTGTGCATAGAAAGATGCAAAATAACATGAAAATGAAATATTTTCGATCTGTCAACAACATTCTGTATTTTGCAAAACAGGGGGAGAGGCACCAAGGGGTGTCCTGTCCACACGTACATTTGTACCTGTGCTCGATTGTGGAAAATCGTTCGTTTTGTGGATTTGTTGCGTTTTCGCTGACCACGAAGCATTGAGAAGAACATTGGTAAGAGCAAAGATTGGATGCACCTGAGACAGGATAATGTATCTAATACGAACGACATGCTTACATGAGGGCTGTTAATTTATCTATGTATTACATGTTAGTCTATTATAAAGTAGAAACATCGACATAATATAAGACAGTAACTTATTCTCGCCATTATATATAGCTGTTATGCTGTACCTAAATCAACGGCGAATACCAACTATAATTCACTCGCTTACTTGTGTCTGATATCGAGCACGTTTGGTTTTACACGTGAACATTAGACAGCTTGACCTAGAGTGGCCGAGTATTACAGATATCAGGTAAATATTTGGCAGGTGTTGTTTTTTTTTTTTTTTTTATTGCATTTTGTTTATTTGCTTTGTTTTTGTTTTTGTTGTTTTGTTTCTTTGTTTCTTGTGTATCTTTATAATTGAATGACATTATGTAAAAACCTAAAAACATGGATTTAGACATGTAGTAGTGCAGAGTAGAAGTAAAATGTATCCAACGCTTCGTTCAAACATATCTCAGACTAAGGGAGATAACCATTATGTTTACAATTATTTATCAATGAGGAATTTCATGTAAGAACTGAGGTCCTGACTAACGAGGTCCCACACCTTTGGGAATTAACAGTCCACGAGCCTGCATACCAACCTCAATTGTTAAGATCTGAGGACAGCTATCAATAACAAGGGTCAAATTGGTTAGTTCTTGACAGCTTAGCAGCTTTTCTTAGCGGACATTAAAGTCTTGTAGTCACGACATAGTTGAATAAAAATCCTATAGGTGGCAATAACCACCCCTACTCCTACCCCAATCCACTAGTAGTAGTATATACCCAATAGAAGTAATAAACTTCCATCTCAATCCACCAACACTGGTATCCACCCTGCAGAAGCATTGGAGCTCGAAGTTTAGTACATGGTTATGTGTAAAGAGAGATGAGAGGACACTATCTGTTGGCCAAATTCAAAAATCGGTTTAACACCTTCGTGTCTGGAATGTAAAATGGTTACGATTTCGAGCCTCTATGAGTAGAAGTAAACAAACAACAAGCAGATATCAATATTTATTTAGTGCACTATACTCTGTGTCACATGAATCATCTATCCTTATTTTTTATATGACCATTTCGTATTCTTTTGCATCTAATGCTATACTCCATCTGTTTTATATTCTATCTTAATAATTTAAATCAATAAATACGTCCTTGACTTTCTCTGTGGAGATTTAACATTTCATGGTCATCATCTTCGTTACTATAGGGGCGCTGAGTTTTTACCTCACTTCGTAACATTTGCCTCTAAGTTTTCAATAACAAATTTCTGTTTATCTAAGATTTCTTTTAAGTTGAGTATGACAATGTTGACTTGCATCGTCTGCCAATTTGTTGCTGGCTTCCATTTATCTACCGGTTGACATAAGGAAGAATTCCGAGAACATCCGACCAAATGGAGCATGGTTACACTTCCGCTATAGCAATGGCCGAAACGTCCATATTGTATCTTTTATGATATGCGAATAAAAACGTACATTCTAAACGACTTAAATTAAACAAATGTAATTTAAATTGCGCAAAAATAAATCTTTCAGATTCATTTTAGTTTGATGCAAGGTGGTAAGTAGTGTTTATTTCATATTGTTTCAGTTTACTTGAACTTGTAGGACACAGACAATAATCACATGATCATTTTTTAAATCTAATTTATAACATTGAGACCGCATTACATGGCGTAATGGATAGGCGCACTCGCCTCCAGTGCGGTAGATCGTGGGTTCGAGACTCGGTCGTGTCAAAACAAAGACTATAAAATTGGTATTTGTTGCTTCTCCGCTAAGCACGCATCACTAAGGAGAAAGGGCAAAGACTGTTAGGCTCGGAATCAGAATAATGTGTCCAAGTGGAGCGATTATATCCTCCCGCGGACTGTTGTTTCAGTGAGCTAGCACGAAAAAAATCAAACTCAGTGTGTTAGTCTAGACCAAAGCGGACTTCATCATCATCTCATTGAAAATTAACTTGTTCTCGCCATGATATAGCTGAAAAATTGCTGAATTGGCGTTAAACAACAATCACTAACTCGCTATGTTGTTGAAGCATTTTTAGTCTAATATATAAATTAAACAAATATATTATGATCGTTCGCATGGTTTATTGACCAAATAAAACAGGATAACAATAGCAAACATGCAGTATATAGACAATGTTAGGGTAGCATCTTAATATATAAAGCATACGCGAATCAGGCTTAAAAACCGGGATAAAGGTGGGTTCACCGAGCATTTTACCAGTTTGAGCCGAATACAGACAAACTTTATATTTCAAGACACTGCATTTATATTGTGTTTATCCTGCAGAAAATCCACATTAATACATTGACGTTTATATTTTGAATTAAACAATGAAAAATTTACAGATTATCACTTGGTTTGATTGAACCAACGAAAACCATCAAAATTGGCATTCAACGACGAAAAATGAATACACAGAATAATAATTATAGACAAAACCAGCGTGGACCGCCAACTTACATTATTTTTATGCAATGATATCCATATAATAATAATCATAGACAAAACCAGCGTGGACCACCAACATATATTATTTTTATGCAATGATATCCATATATTACTTCCGATAGTGGAAATATCATTGTTGTCAGTTCAGAGAGTGGAAATATCATTTTATCACTTCAGAGAGTGGCAATATCATTTTATCACTTCAGAGAGTGGAAATATCATGTTATCATTTCAGAGAGTGGAAATATAGATTCTCCTTCAGTTGCCCGTGGGTTACGATATTTCTCCACTCAAGAGAGTTAAATTTAAAATTTTAACCACAAGCCGTCAGGCGAGTTGTTAACATTTTAAATTTAAATCTCGAGAGTGGAGAAATATCGTAACCCACATGGGCAACTGAAAGAGAATTTGTTTCTCCCATTATTTAACACGAGCTTTATTTATTTTTCTAGCCAATTACCGACTTGACAACATGCGGGGAAAGGCACGAGACATTTTAATCCTCTAGATGATAACAGATTTTTTCCACCACTGGTTCAGCGGGGTTAAAACGCCGTAATAATGGGAGAAATATCATGTTATCACTCCAGAGAGTGGAAATATCGTTTTATCACTTCAGAGAGTGTATATATCATTTGATCACATTAGAGAGTGAAAATATCAATTTATCACTCCAGAGAGTTAAAATATCATTTTTATCACTTCAAAAGTGAAAATATCATTTTATCACTTGGAAAATTATTTTTATATTCCAAGTTCCTATGAAAAAGCGTTATTTCACCGTTAATTATACAATACTATATAAAGGTAATAACAAAATTACCGAACTCCGAACAATCTTACAAAGGGAAAGTCAAAACTCATAATTATATAAACAGACAAAATCAGTCAACAACCGGAAAACTATGTTTTAATCATAAACCCGTATAGATTTTATTTATACTAATGTTGAAAATTATGTACTAAAAATGAAAGTTTCTATCATTCTTTTAAAAACGCAATACATACTAGATCATTTATATATTGCTAATAGATAAATATTTTAAATTCTTGTGGTTTCATGTTCATATTAACACGACCCAGCTATGCATGTCTGGAGGTCCTGGCTCCACTTTTCCCCGGACCCACATGCTATTCGAGTTGGCTGTCCCCAGTTGCATTGTATGAAAGCAGTACAGTCATCAGGATCAGGATAATATCCAAAGTCAGTAGGGCAAAGTGATGGTCCAGCAGTGGTAACTAAAAGCGATAATAAAAAAATATTCACTGGTATATATCATTACAACACACAACAATTTATTTACACTATGTATATATGTCATAAATTAATTAAACAGAAATTTATTCAGAACATAATTATCACTTAACAATGTATTTAAATAATAAATATAACACAGAAATGTATTTGAACCATGATAATTATCATATAGTGATAGGGGCCGTGATGGTCGTGATTGTATGGCTGTTGGATTGACAACTACCAATGCAATCAGAGCCTATCACCACATAATTTGTGAGTTCGAATCCCGCTCATGGCGATATGTACTCGATACAACATTATGTGATAAAGTTTGCCAGTGATTTGCGATAGGTCGGTGGTTTTCTCCGGGAACACCGGTTTCCCCCACCAATAAAACTGACCCCCACGATATAACTGAAATATTGTTGAAAGTGACGTTAAACGCAATAACTATAACCCTAAGCCCACATAATGATGTATACTAAACCGTGAAAGAAACGTCGTTTTTTTCAAAGTTAGCAAAAAAAAATCATTCTCAAGCAAAATTGATGAATGCTTTGTGTGGTAAATCGTCTGTATAATGAATGCCGATTACATTTTACTGTTGACTGTGTACTTTAACATAAGCGAAGACATTAGGTCTCGAGAGGTTCGTGGGACGCGTGGGAATAAAAAAACACGAAAAGCTCGAGAAAATCCCACTGAACTCGGCTTATTTAAGAAACAGACAGGTTATCAGAAACACTATTGGACGCTTGCGCTTCAGCCTATAATAATTGAGAATCAGAGTTTTTACTTCACACTGATTATCAATCTCACACAGCGGCATTGTTTTGATCAAAGTATACAGTTATAGTATAACCATATAAGTCGGTATCAAAGTATAAAAAAATACTACACTGTCGGAACAACTCCAAAATCAAATATCAAATTAGCAGAAACAATTTTCAACACTTTGAAAAATTATTTACAAATTATTTACAATGCACATTGTAAACTTCTTATACTAATGAAATTGATAAAAACAAACTAGAATGTATTCGGAATAACATATAATTATATATTATTTATCCACATAAAGCTAATGTTTGGTAATAATTATATCTTCTAATTGTGTATATTATGATGAAATGTAAAAACAAATGAATATAAAGGATGCTCGAGTGGACTGTTTTCTTAATTTTCACTCCTGGATAACTGAGATTGATGTAAATCATGGACCCTTAATGTGCAACCCTGTGCTCATCCTTTTATTACCGTCCAATTATATGCAATACAGTTAAATATGTTGACCAATCGGACAGCAGTTCTTGTATATCCCTGTTTTAAAAAGCATGCTAATAGCTGCACAGGAATAAAACTTAACAGAGACCCAAGACCACTAAAAATATGACTTGAGCCCCTGAAAATATTCAGACAGATAGTTACTGACATTTGTATTATTTTATATCCAAAAGTCAGTTGATTGACTCAAATAATTCTTGCTTGGCTAATGAAATTGTAATTTACAATGCCAATGCTACAACTGCAGCAAAACTGTCCCTGATCGCTGATTGGTCAGTTGAAGATATGAACTTTCACATGACGCCCAATGGGATGTTGGTAGATGTTAGTATATCGTTAAAATAATTAAAAGATTGATACAACCCACATGTAATTTTAATTTTATTTGTTTCAAAGAATATATGAATACATACCGTCTCCATTACATCCGCCTGTGCATACACCTGTTCCAGTTGAAGTGTCAACTAGGCATGTTTCTCCAGCAGAGCAAGTTACACTTACACAGGGTGAAACTAAAATATAAATCAGCTATTTAATATCTCAAATATGAATAATGAAGTATGGCTTACAAATTTAGAGCAACTTCCGGGTAAACCCTCTGTGTGTTATTTGGTCAGGACATTAATACATGTACCGTGAAATTTAGATAAAACCCTAATTTTTAGAAGTAAGAAAACGTTAAAGAAAACCGACAGGCAAATCAAGAATGGGCAATCCAGAGACACTGACAACATTGGGTACACAAGACACAGGAAGAAGAGAAACAAAACAAAATACACAACACAGAAGACTAGAACAATGAACAACAAGGACCTCACCAAAACCTGGGGATGAACCCAGGTGCTCACAAAGGGTAAGTAGTTCCTGCTTCTTATAAGACACCAGTCATGTTACTCATAGTCAACACGTGTTAGATTAGATTAAACTTATTTTATTGTTAACTATATAACATTTGGATCGGAAACAAGTTATGCCAACTTACAAAGGTCCTCTCCACAAAGACGTGTTCGACACCACTATGCGCAAAGAAACACAAATAACATAAATAAGATATCAGCCCTCCTACAAACAACTAGGATTATTGAATTTTTGAATATTTTCAGTTGGTCACGTGAGCTATTGTACCACCAAGATCTAATTGTCCACCAGCAGAAGTAATTAATGGGCGGTGAAACCACTGGGATCTAATTGTCTACCAGTAGAAGTAATTACTGGGTGGATGATCCCATCGGTATCTAATTGTCCACAAGCAGAAGTAATTACTGGGCGGATGATACCACCGCGATCTTATTGTCTACCAGCAGAAGTAATTACTGGGTGGATGATACCACCGCGATCTTATTGTCTACCAGCAGAAGTAATTACTGGAGGATGAGACCATCGGGATCTAATTCTCCACCAGAAGAAGTAATTACTGGGCGGATGATACCACCGCGATCTTATTGTCTACCAGCAGAAGTATTTACTGGAGGATGAGACCATCGGGATCTAATTCTCCACCAGAAGAAGTAATTACTGGGTGGATGATACCATCGGTGTCTTATTGTCTACCAGCAGAAGTAATTACTGGGTGGATGATACCATCGGGGTCTTATTGTCTACCAGCAGAAGTAATTACTGGGTGGATGATACCATCGGGGTCTTATTGTCTACCAGCAGAAGTAATTACTGGGCGAATGATACCACCGCGATCTTATTGTCTACCAGCAGAAGTAATTACTGGAGGATGAGACCATCGGGATCTAATTCTCCACCAGAAGAAGTAATTACTGGGTGGATGATACCATCGGGGTCTTATTGTCTACCAGCAGAAGTAATTACTGGGGGATGAGACCATCGGGATCTAATTCTCCACCAGAAGAAGTAATTACTGGGCGGATGATACCACCGCGATCTTATTGTCTACCAGCAGAAGTATTTACTGGAGGATGAGACCATCGGGATCTAATTCTCCACCAGAAGAAGTAATTACTGGGTGGATGATACCATCGGTGTCTTATTGTCTACCAGCAGAAGTAATTACTGGGTGGATGATACCATCGGGGTCTTATTGTCTACCAGCAGAAGTAATTACTGGGTGGATGATACCATCGGGGTCTTATTGTCTACCAGCAGAAGTAATTACTGGGCGAATGATACCACCGCGATCTTATTGTCTACCAGCAGAAGTAATTACTGGAGGATGAGACCATCGGGATCTAATTCTCCACCAGAAGAAGTAATTACTGGGTGGATGATACCATCGGGGTCTTATTGTCTACCAGCAGAAGTAATTACTGGGGGATGAGACCATCGGGATCTAATTCTCCACCAGAAGAAGTAATTACTGGGTGGATTATACCATCGGGATCTGATTGTCTACCAGAAGAAGTAATTACTGGGTGGATGATACCATCGGGGTCTTATTGTCTACCAGAAGAAGTAATTACTGTGTGGATGATACCATCGGGGTCTTATTGTCTACCAGAAGAAGTAATTACTGGGTGGATGATACCATCGGGATCTAATTCTCCACCAGAAGAAGTAATTACTGGGCGGATGATACCATCGGGGTCTTATTGTCGAATGGGATTCGTGTTGATCAATCTTTAACTTGTAGACAGTATTTTCAAACTTGTCTTACAATAAAAGCAATGTGGTGTGTGTATTCTTTTGTGGCTCACATTACTTTCATTTATTGGTACATGTACATGTACATTTATAAGTGTGTACAAATTGTTTTAGTCAATACACTGAGGTATGTTAACAGTTTTAATTTGGTATTTATAATCGTAGTGAATGAGCGAATTCGAAAAAATATAAGTTTTCAGAAAGGAATATCAAAGATGAGTCCATCATTACATACCTTCGCAATTTGTACCACTCCAGTCACCAGTACAGTTACAGGATGAAACAGAGTTGGAGACCACACAAGTTCCACCGTTGCCACAATAATTTACACAATAATCTGAATACAAGCAAACAATCAATAATATAGCATTTTGACAAACATTTTTAATAAATACATTTTTGCTGAAAAGCACTAAGTTTAAAACAGGACTTCAGAAAAATGTCGACAGTTTGACAGAACGAGATTCAACTGTATAGATTAATTGACAGATTGATTTGTTGGTGTTTAACGCCCACTTCAGCAATATTTCAAACAAAATGTTGCGTTAACTAATTGTAATATATTACTCAAATATTGGTGAATATAGGCCCACGCAGAATATTATATATTGCGTGAGATTGTGAGTGCAATTCAAATTGTGTGAGAGACAGTATTCATTTACGTATATTTTGTTGATGTCATGATACAAAGCAATATTGTGTAGGTGCAGATCCTGGAATATTGTACGCTCACGTTTAGCTATGATCTGCGTGAAATGGTATATTACTACACAATATACACATATTTACTGGCGACAAGGACAATAGCTAATCTTTCCCGATGCAAAGTTCATTTCCGTCAAGAAACCAACTATTTCCAGACGCATTCGCATTTTGTCCTCCTGTCATAGACATCCTTTATAAAACAAATCGGAAAGTTAAAGAGATTTTAAAGCTCATTTAGAAACAACAAAAGTAGTCGTTTGGAATCATCACAATCATTTAAATAAAAAGTCCATGTAATGTTACTTTCATCAAACTTTTTTTTTAATATAAATTCATAATCCGTTGATAATTTTAGCATAGCAGAAATAATACTTTCTGTCACATGCACCATTTTTTCGAATTATGTCACTTTTTGTTTATATGACCTTTCTGTACCTCTTTGCGGTGAAAATCAAATACTATACTCCATCACTAGGTAAATTGGCCATGCTTTATATTTTCCCTTGACATTATTGAAATAAATGAATACGTCCTTGACTTTCTCAATTGAGATTTAACATTACATGGTCGCCAACTTTGGTTTTAAGGGGACGCTCAGTCGTTTACCTTGCGTCTTTAAGTCTGTATCACATTTTTAATAACAACTGTCTGTTTATGTTTAGACATATCTGAGGTTTTATTGTGAGTTTAATATGACATTGTTAGATCGTCTGCCAACGTTCCGTCTTCATTTGACATGAAGAATTCCGAGAAAGTCCGAATAAATGCACCCAGGTGGCACATCCGGTATAAACAATGGACAAAGAAAGCACTAACTCGAATAATACTGGGTCCTCTATCGGCATTATCGCTGGACGAGGGCTTTACTATGTAAAAATTTGTATAGAATCGAGTTCTCACAATGTACATATAAACACATCTTTGCACGCACTGGTGGATACACACATTTTTAAATACAGCACAATTCTTTTTAATGGGTGCGGGTGTATATAATATTTTTACCACTATCCTGCCGTAATACGTAGGAGTGCGCCGACATAAAAGAACGGCGGGTCATACCTGAAGAAAGAAAAGAAAGAGAACGCTCTTAATGGTAAAAATCCGTCAGCTGCTGTCTGGTTCAGACGACCAATCAAATGTCAGATATTAGCGCGTATGCGCATTAGTGACTTCATTTACTTCCGTGTGTAAATATTGACAAAGCAAACATGGAGAATAATCGCGTGCCTTTGCATATTTAGAAAACAAATACACCTTTATTTTCATATTTATGATTTAAATTGCCATAGATTCACAAATTTTTAAAAGATTTAAAAAAATAAAACACCGTGTAATACATTTTTGAAGTTTTATGTTTGAATCTAAATTTGCTAAAATGTCACAATGCACATGTACATTTAACATGTATGTGGGACAATAAAAGTGACTTTTAATTATTGTTAGCAAAGGCACTCGTGGCACGGAATTACCACCCCTTTCTGAGTACTTATTTATTTTCAATAAAATTTCTTTATTATTTCATCTCTTTTTCCTGAATTTATTGTGGATAATAATAGTATATATATAGGGTCGACACACGTAACTTGCCGTTAACAAAAGATTGTATAAATATAGATATGCACAAGTTAAATTAAGGAAAATGGGATGAATTAATAAAGAAATTTTACTAAAAATAAATATGTAAGCAGAAAGTTGATTAATTCATAAATTAGAATGATTTTTAATACAATTTATCAAGGACGTGTATAGAGTATACGTCCTTGAATTTATTAATTAAGAAATACCAATCACAATAACGTTATTTAGGTAAATACTTAATTATTAGACAAATTTTTTAAAACCATTTTTGTTTTTTAAATTGATAACTGACCCAAGTTAGGCTAAATAAATGAAATGTGACCTAATGTTTTAATTAATTTTCACTAAAAACATACTTGCCTTCCATAAATTTTAATTTCTTATCTAATTCTTATTATGTAACAATATGTTATTTTCATTGAATGGCATCTCAAAATAGATTGCTTCACAGTAAGTGCCCTTCCTGTATATTGGTTACATCCTGTATATTATAACAACTGACAGCTAAGCCATGACAAACAATTTTAATCAGCCATCATTATCATAAAATACATTTTTGTAATCTTTATTTTAACTGAAATTAAAAAATCAATATAAGGGTGAATTCAATTCAAGCTTTTATTTACTTTCTAACTTTGAAATAAAAATGCTTTAATATTTAAAAATAGTAATTATTCATTTAAGTTTTTTGCTTAGCTCCTCCTATTTTATGTCGTAATACCCATAAGTCATAGCGATTTATTATTTCCGGTTTGACATTTTATCAATGAATGCATCCAGGCGTTAATGTAGCGACCAGCGGGAGCGTAATATAACCACTGGATTATTCGGGTTAAGAAAGTACATGTATAGGAAACTCGAATAAACATGTCTTCATTTGACATTACGAATATAGAATCTGAGCGTCGCCCGAGTGGGGGGTCATAGCAGAGATCACCAGGAATAAAACTGTCGTAGTGTTGGTATTTTTGATTCCTGGATATCAGTATTTTGTAGATATTTTAATGCATTTCTGTCGTAAATCTGAAAGAATACTGGGACTATGGGTTTGCAAAGTATTTTTTTTAAATATATTTTTTATTAAAATAGGGCCCGGCTTTGTAAATTACAAAAAAGGGTGCTCTCTATTCGCAGCCGCAAGTGATAAAATTTACCAGTTCCTTGCCCATGGGCGGTGGTTCTCTCCGAGTACTCCGGATTCTTCCATCACTAAAACTGGTCACCATGATATAGCTGAAAGTGGCGTTAAACACAATAAATCAATCAAATCAACATATTATTAAAAATAATAATCTTTTTGTCAATACCATTTGATAACCCTTTAATATATTTTTTTTCAATGAACATACCTGGCCTACACCACCATCGTGCTTGGAAATATTCCGTTATACTTGCGTCACAAGTACTTCCGTTGAAGAGATTTCGATCAGCTGTTATAGTACAGGTCTGCTTAAATGCACAATATTGATATGTTTTATTGATATATTTTGTAATGATAAGGCTATTTGTAATACAGTTATCGTATTTAAACATTGACAACCTTCTTCAAATAAAATTTGCTAAGAAATTTGCAGAATTAAAATAATAACCATACCATTGTGAAGGCGACGAATGTTTTATATAATGTTTAATATTTACATTTTCAACTTGCTCAAGGAACCATTGGCTATTAACAGTATGGCCTGCTAATTTTATAACTTGTGATCCTGCATCTATAGGAGTAGTACCCAATCTATTTGTTTTTGGGATAACTTAAAATGGGAGACTAAATTTTGTTAATTTCCGGCTTTAAATTTTGATTAGCTTTAAACCCAGAATGCTTTAAAATATAAACTTTTTGTTAGCTGCTCACCACACCATGTTTTTTCTGGATTGAATTTTTACATTCGAACCTCAGTGCTACCTAGGTTATTTTTGATATTGGTATTTTACAGCCGTTTTTGCATCTATTTTTTGTGCAGTATTTATTTGAAGCCTTTACAATTGTTGATTTTTGTTGACTATATAAAGTATTGAAAACTTATTAGCCTTAATTCCTATTGCCATAAGCTCGAATCCCAGTGGAACAAACCTGGATATGTCTAAATCTCATTTTGTATCCATCGTCAACTAATTCAATCACTTTCTGTAACAGGAGCGTGTTTGGATATGTCTCGATTGGTGGTTGCCAAGCAAAATGCTCACAGACAGACAGACACAGGATCAAAAGTTATACCTTTTTTTATTTCAAACATCAAAGTTATACTAAGTAGGCCATACTGTTAAAATCCGCCTGTGATGTAAATCTATTGTCTAAACTCTCCATTATCTTTAAGGAATGAAGAGTTATGAACAATGTGGACAGGGGCGGAGTTATTGTTCTCTTTGTACTTTTGATACTATACACAGACTTTTATTTTTTACAAGATTAATAATTAATAAAATTAATAAAGCACAATGGATAGATTTTAAGTTGGAGAATGTCCTCGTATCTCTCCATTCCTTAAAATTTTAAGGAATGGAGAGTTACTTCGATATTCTCCTATACTTAATAGCCAATGGTTCCTTGAACGAGTTGAAAATGTAAACATTAAGCATTATATAAAACATTCGTGACCTTGACAATGGTATGGTTATTATTTTAATTCTCCAAATTTCGTAACAAATTTTATTTGGAGAAGGTTGTCAATGTTTAAATACGATAAACATATTACAAATAGCCTTATCATTACAAAATATATCAATAAAACATATCAAAATAAAAATAAATGTCTACTTTTGACAGCCGGGTTTCCAAAAGGGAGATAATTTAAACACAAATCGAACACACCCGTTACACAATCTCCCTGAAAGAGTTCAAATCTTGGGTCACGCGCATATCATTTGCATTACTCAAGTTACTGTTGTGCACAACTGAATTATCTGCTGTCAAATATTTTGCGATTTGCTCATCAATTCTGCTTTTGAGCGGATTTTTAATGTTATGCAGTTGATTCTAGTTAAATTAAGTGGCATATTAAGTAAAAATATTTAATCCAAAAATTCCACGATATTCGCCTTTCATATTACTTTAACATTACATGGTCGCCAACTTTGTTTTTAAGGGGACGCTCAGTCGTTTACCTTGCTTCTTTAAGTTCGTATCACATTTTTAATAACAACTGTCTGTTTATGTTTAGACATATCTGAGGTTTTATTATGAGTTTAATATGACATTATTAGATCGTCTGCCAATGTTCCGTCTTCATTTGACATGAAGAATTCCGAGAACGTCCGAACACATGCATCCAGGTGGCACATCCGGTATAAACAATAGTCAAAGAAAGTACATGTATATGAAACTCGAATAAACATGTCTTCGTTTGATACTAAGAATATAGAATCTGAGCATCGGCCGAGTGGTGGTCATATTAGAGGTCACCATGAATAAAACGGCCGTAGTGTTGGTATTTTTGATTCCTGGATACAGAATATCGGTATTTTATATATGTATATCGTAAATGTGCACGAATACTGGGGCTATGAGTTTGCAAAGTATTTTTTATATATATTCTTTTACAAATAGATATATGTATATTATTAAAATAGGGCCCGGCATTGTAAATTACAAAAAGGGTGCACTCGACTCGCAGCCGCAATTGATAAAGTTTACCAGTTGCTTGCCCATGGTCGGTGGTTCTCTCCAGGTACTCAGGCTTCTTCCGCCACTAAAACTGGTCGCCATGATACAGCTGAAATATTGCTGAAAGTGACATTAATCACAATAAAATAAATCAATCAAATCAATATATTACCGGTATTAAAAATTATCATCTTTTTGTCAATGCCATTTAATATCCATTTAATAGATTGTGTTTCATTGAACATACCTGGTCTACACCACCATCTTGCTTGGAAATATTCCGTTATACTTGAGGGACAAGTACTTCCGGTAAAGAGATTTCGATCAGCTGTTATAGTACAGGTCTGCTTAAATGCACAATAAGGAGCGAGTTTATTTGCTGCATCGGGATCTGAGCAAGTTTGCGATGAATAACCATTACCAAATGTTATTTTTTCCTGCACAATTATGTTTCCCGCTGGGCATGATAGCGTTGCTGATGCTCCTTCAACTGCTCTGACATAATCATCAAAATCTATAAATAAAATGAATAAGTAAAAAACTTTCAAGTCTTTAACTACAATAAATGCTGAATAAAACCCCCAAGAAAATCAAAAATATTATCAAATGTTGATAACATTTTGAAAGGAGGACTGACACCATTATTTGAGAGATATCTTTTTTTTTCTTTTTTTTCTTTTTTTTCTTTTTTTTTCTATTGTAAGCATTCCTGTAATATTGTGTGTATGAAATGTTGTATAGTAAATGTATTTTTTTATTTTATTATTATCTTGTAAAATCGTCAAAAAAGAATTAAAACAACAAAATTCTAACAATTTTCAGAAATTAACCACATTTACGTATACATAGAATGTTAATTTGCAACATGGTCTAACAATATTTTCTTGTTCCCCAATTCTTTGAATTATTTGGCTTTTAAATATTTTGAATTTGAGAGTACCTTAGGTTATTCCAGAAACGCGCCGTGCGCACTAAATTTGATATCTACGATTTTATCACTGTAATATACCAGTTTTAAGTTACAAATAATATCTACCAATTTATATATTAACTACATACATGTATTAGCAAAACATTCCTCAAACGGGGATGAGCAAAGCAGGATCATTCCTAAGTGAATTAAGTTTTTCATCTTCACGTCTGAAAAAAAATAACAATAAGGTATAAATTGAGGTATATGAACTATGTAGTTATTGACCAATCATATTGCAATGTTCCGAATTCACCTTTACGCTTTTGTGACCATTATTGACCCGTACGATGTGTGGAAATAGGGTCAACGGGTTCACACGTGCACATACATCAAAATGATTAGTCTACATGTACAACTGTTAAAGCATATGACATCACATGATTTTTCACCAGATGTTCATTGTGTCCGCTTTATCTATTAAAGCCGAGTACCGGAAGATGATGTTATATTATCTCAGTTCGTTGAAATGCTAAGCAATAATATTCAACCTAAAACACATATGAACATTTTCGAGAATCGAAAAACCATTATGAATAAATTTATTTTAGAGTCACATGTCATTTTATACGTATTTTGATTGGCTTAAAAAGTTGAGGTTATTTGTCAATGAATGGAATCTAAAAAAAAACGTCGTTCTCAAGGCGTCGCGTGCCGTTGTCATCATGTGATTTTCTTTAATTGAGGCACCTTTGGAGTTATTTAAATTTATTTCCTGGGGGGAGGGTGGTACACTGAGTTAGCCCGGACAATTTTTATACAGACTAGCAACAGCTGATTGTTAATGACAGTCAATCGGCAATAAAATACCACTAATATAAATACATTTACGACAAATTAATCCACAATATAAGAGTTGATTAATGTTTGTTGAGGAATATTTTTTTTTTTTTACAGTGACGCCATTTTGGCGCGAATATCAGCACGGACGACTGAAGTCAAATTGTCAAATTGTCAATTAAAAATAATCGATAACCTATGAAGTTCTCATGAAATTACTATGGCTAATTAGAAGGTGTTACAAGTTGTCTTTTGCGTGACATTCCTTAGGGGCATCCATTTACGTCTCGTCCGTGTTGTGTATTTGGTTCGTCCTACACAATTTGTGGATGTCCCTGTTCTTCTTCTTTAGGTATACAATACTCCTTCAAGACGTTGAAGATTACGTACTGTTGCATGCGTGGGTATTTACAAAAATATTTACATAAATTTCATAAAGTGAAATAAAGTGAAATCAAAAGTGTGAATAAAACAAAACAAAAAAAATTTTTAAACTATGTACAATTGTATTTGAAATTTAAATGTTTAAGAGAACAGCGGGTGTTAGCTGTTCTCTGAAAGAGTCTATAGATGGACTTGAGATAATTGTCTGTGGTAATATGTTGAGGAGTTTGTAACCCCCCTCCAGAAACAAATGTTTTTTGACATACACATATATAGATATTTTTGGTTGAAATCATTTTGTATTTAAGCTTGTAGTTCCAAATTACAACTTGTGCATATACTTTCCATTGTTGCTCTGTGTACTGGTGACAGTGGTCGGGGCTCAATATACAGATCTGCCTTGGACGTTCCAGGGTGGCAGATACGGGGGTTCGTCAGGTCATAAAACGGAAAACATGTCTGTGGACCATATAGTAGATGCATTGTTTGGAGAGTGGCACACTAAATTCACGTTAAAACCCATTATGTAGATTTCGAAAGAAAAAAAGTAAGCGCATAGCATATATAGGAGCAATATAAAAGGCTAAATTCTTTCGTCCCTATCCAACTTTCCATATTTTTCCAGTGACAGGTTTTTTTTTTGTTTTTTGTGTGTTTTTTGTTAGTTTTATTAATGTTTTGTTTTTGTTTTTTTGGTTTTTTTTGTACTGCGGTTTTCATTACGCATATATCACATTTAACACTCAGTAGATAAAATATCCTTACCTGAAAACTGCCGGCAAACAATCTACAATAAGTATAAACTTGCTAGCAAGTATTTTAGACGTCCTATGTTTTATCCTACCAGGACAAAAAGTAAGTGTTAGACAATTTTTATACCCGGATATCAGGATTATAGTCGGTAATATGACAAATGTATTTAAAATCTAATCACGAAAGAAGAAAATTAAATGAATATCCGTTAACAAGTAATCAAAGGTTTCTCCACTATTACCGGAGAGTGTTCTAAAAACGATAATCTCACATGGTAAATCTACAGGAATGTATATATCTCTCAGTTGATACGATATTCCAGAGCTTGCGGTTCCTATCAAGATTTCCATAACTTTTCGCCAGGAATTAAAATAACTACAGATAAATTTAAACTGCTAGGTATTATCATCCCAACAAATAGAAAACAAAAAGATCTAATAGAAGAAAATTATTATAATAAAAAAAAAAAAATATTAGAAATTATAAAAACTTGGCAAAAGAGAGATTTAACTCTGTATGGCAAACTAACAATCATCAAAAGTTTGATCATACCACAATTAACTTATGCACTGACTATTTTACCTTCACCAGGAGAACTCTTTTTTAAATGATATTGAAAAGATAATATAAAAAATTTTCTGGGATGATAAACCAGCAAAGATTAAAAAAACTATTTTATTTAAAGAAAAAACAGAAGGTGGACTAAATTTGACTAATATAAAGATATATGCCAAATCTGTTAAATTTCAGTGGATATATAAGCTTTATAATGAAGATTACAATGCATTTTGGAAACATTTGATATGTGCCCGTTGTTCACGATTACAAGATAAGATTATATGGGAGAGTAATTTAAATTTAAAAGATGCTCATAAGTTGGTTATCAAATCAAAATTTTGGCAGGATTTACTCGTGTGGTACTCATCTTTAAACTTTAATGATGACTCAAATAAAGTCACAAAAACAGACTTTGTATGGTACAATTCACACTTGAAGATAAATGACAGAGTACTTTATTTAAAATGCATGTCAGAAAATGGCATAAAAAAGATAGAGGACCTCATTGATGACAATAATAGATTTCTAACATATCAAATGTTTCTTGATAAATGCACTGTGAATATAAATGCTATTACATATTATGGTATTATATCTGTTATTAATAAACACTACAGTACTGATGACTTGGAAATGAAACCACCTTTGATAACTAATATGATGCAGAGGAAAGATATTTCAAAATATATATACAAATATTTCATAGAAAAAGATGAAAAAGAAAATTTTGTAAAAGGCATTGTGAAATGGGAACACAAACTTGACACTGAACTAGATGGTAGTATGTTGTTTAATGATATTTATAGAATCACAAATGATAAAAAATAAAGAAATTTTCAGTTCAAACTTCTGCATCATATACTTTCAAATAACAAGTTATTACACAAAATGGGAATAAAAAACAGTGCATTATGTAATTTCTGTAACCAAGAAGAAGACTCCATTTTACATTATCTGTGGGGCTGCCCTGTGGCAAAGAGATTTTGGGCTTCATTTAATATCTGGCTTTCATCAGCTTTAGATATAGAAGTTTTTGAATTAACCCCAAAAGAAACAGTTTTAGGTATTTTTTCAGATGAAAGCTCCTTGGAAAAAATTGTTCCATTTGTATTCCTTGTGGCAAGAAATTATATTCACTGTTGTAAATAGACTGACACAAAACCAGTCCTTAACATTTTCAAAATTAAAGTTAAACAAAAAGAGAAAATCGAAAAGATTAATGCACAAATGTACAAACATGATAATAAATGGTGTTGCATACATGAACTTAATTTATAGTGGTCTACTTTTGTCATCATGCAAGAAAATAATTTATACATAAGAAACTTATATTAGAAACTCATGTATATATAATTATATATAGGGGGTAGATCAACGTCTGATGACATATCCTTAAATAAACTATGTATTTGGTTTATTGCATGGAGACAAGGGGACACAACATTTCATATGTTTGTATTGAAAATGTATGTACAAATAATGTCTTTGTCTGTGCTGTTGTGTAATGTCTGTGTTTGTTATGTATATATTTTGAAAATGTCTAAAAAAAAATAAAAGTAAAAAAAAAAAAAGATTTCCTTGATAGAGGGTTCCTGCTAACAAGGAAGCTACTGAACCAAGGGTTCCTCTTGGTTAAGTTGAAGTCATCACTTCGAAAGTTTTACGGTCGCCACCATGACTTGGTTTACCGTTATGGAATATCTTTGTCACAAATGACCACGGATATGTTCCACTGGCACTTGTCGCAAGCACTTCCTGGTCCTTTCCTCATTAATGACTTATCACCGGGTTAGTTACTAGATTAATACCACGGGTGCCAATGGTGGAGAAGGAAGGGGTTAGTATTACTCGATCTTTGGTTTTATGTGTATGCTTTGTAGATCGTTGTTGTCCTTTTTCTTTTGGCCATTGTGTTGTCTGTTCGTTTTCGATATACGGATTCTGATTGCCCCTTTGGTATCTTCAAACTCTTCTGAATGACCGGTCATATGCCCGACATGACTTGAAAGCGTAACAACTCAGATTTCGTATGGCTACAGATAAACCTATGGGGTCCTCGTGGTGATGATCGTATGGTAATTAAGTCTCCCAAACAACGTGTCCACGGCAGATCTCAGGAACTACTGGACAGAATTTCATGAAACTTGGTGGAGTTATAGATATATGTTTCTAGTTGGTCCTAAAGTTTTCAGCTTTGTGGTAAAGGGGGTCAAAGTCAAATGTTGAGGGGATCAAAGAGGGTAGGGGTTACTATAGAATCCTATGGGAAAGTTGAAATTTCGTTAATTAATGTTGATAACTTCTAAATGGATAATGATAGAGACATCAAATTTGACATAGTGATAGGTCACCATTAGAGGAGTAATTCTGCGTTTTCAAAATTTTCAAGATGTCTGCCATTTTCAAAATGGCTGCCAAAACACGGCATAAAAAATGGACGGTAAAAATTCAACATTGTCCGATATCATCAAAATTTGATATGTGGGTACATAATGATGCCCCGAATTGATTCCCGACATCGCCACAATACCGCAAAAAATCAAGCTCAGAATTTGTCACAATGCAAAGTGTTCATTTAAGCCTGTTATCAGTGGCCGGTTTGGGAGACTTCATAATCGTTAGATTATAATCATATCTTGTTGGATTTACAACTACCTATGCAGTCAGTACCTATCACCACTAAAGTTGTGAGTTCCAATCCAGCTCATGAAGATGTGTAGTCTATACAACATCATGTGATAAAGTTTGTCAGTGACTTGCGGCTGGACGGTGGTTTTCTCCGGCTTCCTCCACCAATAAAACAGACCGCCACGATATAACTGAAATATTTCTCCATAACACACAAGTGAAGTCTAAACCTATTCGACCTTTCTCACCTGAAAATATACATTACATTATATATATATATATTAATTTATTTATTATACTTGCATTGAAATATAAACCAATTATATATTTATTTACAATGTAACATTAATTTATATTAACCAAAGTAAGCAAAATTGTAATGAATTGATAGTATGTAACCTTAATCCAAATACACAATATCCAAAATAATCCTTTTATATAAATCTTTTTTATAAATACGTGATAATGAAGATAGAATATCCTTGATCTTAATTTTGATCGTTTCCTGCTGTGCTTCGTTAATAAAGTCATTTTCCGCTGTGTGAAATTTTTGTGTTTTTGGACTAGAAAGAAGACATATATATTTTGCGGATTTTTTTTTCTGCGGTGTGAAATTTTTGCGGTTTTGAACTAAAAAAAAAGCATTTATTTTTTGCGGATTTTTTTTCTTCGGTTTGAAAATTTCACCGCCTAAAAAAAAAATAGCTTGTATTACAGGAAGCAACGAATGAGGTGTTCAGTGATGAGGAACAGTTTCATAATGCTATGAAAAACAATTGGTGCCCAGGACAGTGGTCCTTAGAAGTAAAAAAAACAAGATTTAATCCTTTGGAAAGTTCTCAAAGGCTATTGCTTCTGAATACACATTTGGTAGCTTCAAACTTTTCTAAGAAACTACTTTTTCTCTGTTTTCAGGATCTACAAACAAAATGTATGTTGACAGGAAATACGAAGTCAACAGTTGGATCGATATCGGTATAATGTTTGATAGTTCGGATATATATTTTTAAAGTCGAACTTTCATAAATTTCTTAAAAAGAATTAGAAATGGCAGCAAAAAAATTCTTTTGGTATAATGTAGACATAAAATCTCAGATTAACCAGAATTCTACTGCATTTGTATTTGTCCATTTGTTTATTTTTGTTTGATTGTTTGTTGGTTTTTTTTAGATGAACATTGAGATCACGCAGTTTGATATTATTTGATTACTGTGATCATACCATTATAATAATGTTTAGATAAACAGAAGCCGTAGGCTACATTTTTTTTTATTTCGCTTTGCCCTTTCCAATCCCCCACCCTCACCACTATAGGAAAAAGGAAGAATGCTTAATCAATTTGAATAAAGACGAGGGTGATGAGGGTTGTTTAAAATTCTGAAATATTCTGAAATGGAGTGCAACTGTACAAACAAAATTACCGAAGGGTCCTTCGGAGAGTACAGTGCGCTATGAATGTCATATGACAGAGTATAAAGTGCTATACACCTTGGCCAGTGGCTCCCTAAATATTTAGGCCCTTTGCTTCCTCAATGTCTTTTATCATCATGTACAAATAGAAATAAATATGCATATTTTCAATTGCATGATAATGCTCTTCAATATTTAAGTTTACTGTGTCTTAACAATGTTATAATTTTATGATTTGATTTATTGTGTTTAACGCCACTTTCAGCAATATTTCAGCTGTATCATGGCGACCAGCTTTAGTGGTGGAAGAAGCTGGAGTACCCTGAGAGAACAACCGACCATGGGCAAACAACTGGTAAACTTTATCACTTGCGGCTGCGAGTCGAGTGCACCTTTTTTGTAATTTACAAAGCCGGGCGCGAACCCACACCGTATTGGTGATAGGCGTGTATGAGTTGTTATGTAATCCAACTACTCAACTCATTGGGCCCTCAACAATGTTATATATGTGATTGTCAGTTCTACATCCTATAGAGACCGATCATTTAACTTTTAGGAGTGAGTGAGTGATTATTGTTTAACACTAACTCAGCAATTTATCAGCTATATCATGGCGAGAACAAGTTAATTTTCAATGAAATGATGAGGTCCGCTTTGTACTAGCCCAACACGCTGAATTGGATTGTTACTGCTATCTCACTGAAACAACAGTCCGCGAATAGACATGTCGCCTCACTCGGACACATTATTATGATTCCGAGCCAAGTAGTCTTTGCTTTTTCTCCTTAATGCGAATCGGGGCTCGAGCCCAAGATCTATCACAGTCGAGGCGAGCACGATAATCATTATACCATCGATGCGGTTTTTAACTTTTAGGGGGAATATTGATTGATGTATAACATACTGCGCTTGAAATAAAGGATACCACAAATACAAATGGATCTGCTTCATATCTTGATACACCCATAGAAATTGAATGTGAGGGCCGATTAAGAACGAAACTTTATGACAAAAAAGATGATTTCAGTTTTCTCATTGGGAACTTTCCATTTACATGTAGCAACATTCCAGCAGCACCTGCATATGGAGTATGCATCTAAGTTTATGTGATATTCCAGAGTATGTGATTCATATCAGGACTTCCTTAATAGAAGGCTGCTGCTAACAAGGAATATACTGAACCAAGGGTTCCTAGTGGTTAAGTTAAAGTCATCACTTCGAAAGTTTTTCCGTCGCCTCCATGACTTGGTTAACTCCTTCAGAATATCTGGGTTAGAGCCACAATCCTTGCAGACCAAATACTATAGGCAACATTAGCATTAAGGAGAAAGAGCAAAGACTGATTGGCTCGGAATCAGGATATTGTGTCTGTGTGGAGCGACATGCCATGTCTACCCTCTGATTTCAGTGAGCCAACAAAGTGGGCATCATCATCATTTTCTCATCGAATGTAACCTGTTCTCGCCATGATATGGCTGAAAAATTGCTCATTTTTGGCGTTAAGCAACAACCATTTGCACACTTGCTAACTCACTACTCACAATTGATTAAAAAAAAACAATCATAAAATTGCATTCCCTGCTAGTCATTTTAAACAAATTTTAACAAGGGTTGGCTGCATAGAATGTTCTTTCGTTGGATATCGCAAATATTTATGGGAATAGGGGTTAAGGTTATTGTGTTTAATCTTCAACAATATTTCAGTTATATCGTGGCGATCAGTTTTATTGATGGAGGGAACCGGATTACCCGGAGAAAACCACCGACCTTCCTCAAGTCTTCAACCAGATCAATATAAACTACCGAGACATATCGAATGCTGTCAAAGAACAGCATATTTCACCAGTGGAGAATGATGATTCAGCAATTGTGTTATTAAAAGAAAGGAAATCTTCAAACTTTTCCACTTGCCACATATATGTACGCTGTTAATCCAAATTTGCCACATTTGTTTACTTTCTTTCCTGGTCCTTTTTGGCTCTTTTTGACATTTTTTTTTATCTCAGAATCATAAGAACTACAGGTAGGTCTGAAGGGAAAAACCTTAGCAATATCAGATACGAAATAAAATACATAATTTTAGGCGTTGACCACTTTGCCCTCTCGTATATTTGAAATGATAAATTACAACTAATATCTGCCAAAATCGTGAATTTCTGTTACCCATAAAAACTATCAGATATGATTGATGCCTTAATAAAACGGGTTTCTGTAACTTATAAATGTTATGAAATGTACGCACATCGTAGAAAAAAGGTGCAACTGCTCGATGTTTTGAGATCGATCAAGAAATGGACGCCATCCTATTAATTATCGGCATTGTTTACGGAGTTTGCCGAATCGTCATTTGACCTCGTTCTGATGTAAACAAACATGGATTCAGAGGTAAGCACATGCATTTTACTTTGTTGATTATTCTGATATTCCTTTCGTTCAGCGTTTTTAATAGTGGCAATAATTGATAATTAGATTGATAAGTTAGTATATCAGCTCAAATCATGTTTGTAATCTATAAATCTGAGCACATGCGCGAGCGATTGGTCACTAGTAAGGTCAGTTGCATACGGAGAAAGCGAGGTCAAATTAAAGGCTTGCAAGGCAATAATAAATCGATGGTAATTTTCGTTCTCAAAAGGCGAAAAGTGGTGCGATAAGCTGTTTAATGTGAAATATTTACCTTATTTCATCATTTTAAAGCTATTTACCAAGCATATAATTTTGTTGGTCAAAATTGTAGCTAATGCAGCTGAGAAGACTTTTTCAAAGAAATCAAACTGCATAAAAAACAAAACACAGAAAACAAACTGCATTAAAAAAAATCTTTAAATAAAAAAAAATTATGACCCTTTCTATCTCGGAAGTATTTTTTGGATAGTGTCTAGACATGCATTGAATTAGCAGATGAGTAGGAGTGGACCAGAAAGTGGGGGATTCGTTTTGAGAGTGAACCAGAAAAAGTAGACAGGTTTCAAAACTGATATGCAAAAAAAAAATGAAATGAAATGATATTAAAAAAAATGTCATTTAAATACATGCTTCTATACTAGCTTTGTAAAATTTTGCCAAAAGGGGAGGGCGGTATGGTGCCCCTTGCCACCGGCTCGTATGTTTCTGATAAGAAAAGATAGTTGAACATTAACATTTTTCATTTTTATACAATTTTTTGCATTTATTATTTCTTTAACTAAGATAATATATCAAACACTTTCTAACCATGATGTGCTTGCATGGAACAAGGAACATAATTGCATTAGTTTTTCCTTATTTCTGTTAGTGTTAATTATTTCTATCAGTACCCATTTATTTATTCGTCTTACTACTCAAAAGAAGGGGAAAAAAGAAATCATACAAAATATCTATAGATACATTGTGAAAAATATAAAGAAAAGAAGATTTTTTTTTACATAGTAAGAGAAGAGAATATTTGGCCACAGGTACTCAGGACCTTTTTTCCAACACTACGAAAAAAAATATATCATATCGTATCCTTAAGCTATTATTTACAGCTTAAGCATTGGTTAATTTGATATGCATGCATATCATCACAAAATGACCAACAAAAATCCATCTTCGATTTAGTTTTACATTGCATTTGTATGACAGTGGTTCCGTGTACAAAGGTTTTGAAAGACTTTCCGTCAGTCTGATCCTACAAAATATTTGAATACTACCAACATCTGCAGAAAATGGTTTAGAATAGTAAGACACAATGAATTTTATTTATTTAACTATTTATTATGCCGTTCATATTACATGTTGTATATGTATATCTGCTATTATTTATTAAACTCAGTCTTTCTAAAATAAATGCTATAAAATTATTAACCAGCTTGTTGTTGAAACTTTAAAAGGTAATAATTACACAAGAAGGAATATATTCTCTGTAAGATTTTGTCACAAATAATTTTAAAGAGTATGATTTAAATACTGAATATTGCCTTAATATATATAAATATTGTGTATGTGAAAGCAGAGACATGTCTGATGGAAGCGGTGCCTATATCATTCTTTTAAAATTAAAGACTATTTTGTTCACTTGGAGCTAGCATAGTATTGGCCGAAATACACATACTTTGAAATGTCGAAATGAAGATTATCAATATTACAGTAACCGTACGCAACTGCGGTCTTATGTATGGTACAGTGGGCAGTTGCCCGGTGGTCACACGAGCAAATGAACCCCATTGTAATCTATGTATGTTGTATACGGCATGATTTTTAGTGTTTAAATACTGATTTTGTCGGAAGTACCAATACAAGAAATATATGTTTAATTTTATCGATCGACCATTTACAGTTTTATTTCTGTGAGTGTTTGTATAGATAGGAACCTCAGTGCACTGCTTTGACCGGGCCTATATTGCTGATAAGACGGCCCTGACCGTACGTCATTCATCATTTACACTTCATGAACAGGTATCGGCTGTACATAGCATGGTATAGGCCAATATTGCTTATGCATGTTGGTTGTATTAATTGATATTTTCGTAATCAAACTCTTTTCTTATGACTTAAAAGACCATACTCTAATTTTACAGACACCAGCGTCTACTACCCCCTTTATAACGGTTGATACCACCCGCCTACTAGTACTAGTTAGCCTTCAATGTTTGCACTGTCCCTAGTCCAACAATAAAAGATTCCATACTTTTTTCTCGTAATTTTCTATTCTACTTCATTTAACTTTCCAGTGGATGTCATAGGGGATATAAAGGTATTTTTAGTATGATTTAATTTCAAATACTTCCGTCCTCTCTATAGGCCGTGCCTATTCATATTATCCGTATTCTTAATAGAATCTGAATATGCGAGCGTTAGCGAGCTCTTTATGGTATAAAATGTGCACGTCGGATTTTTTGACAAACATGGCTGTACATATTGACGAATAAAAAAAAATCGACGCTTTGTAAACACCGGTTCCGTGTAACACACCAACGCACTCAACTAATGAAGATTTTCTTAACATAAAGCGCAAAGGTGATCCTGAAGTCTCGTACCCTCTCTCGTACGTCCGATACCACTGAAACCCGGAACCCGTGTGTAATAAAAGTAATTTTGTTAGCTTGTTTTACTTATATTGATATTTTTTAATTTATTAAATCTCTTCTGGCATACTGACAAGAATTTTTGTTTCTACGCGGAAGTTAACTTTTGAGATTTCGCAAGGAACGATAAGTCGAATAAAAGAACGACAGCTCGATTGAATCAATCGTAACTACTCGGCCATTCTCGCTACCCTGCAAATAACCTCGTATGCATTAGGCGTATAAATCGCACTACTTTTCACATGTCAGTTACATGAAAGTTTGATAAAGTTATATTTTAAGCAATTTTCTATATTTCAATTAAAGTTTTAATTAGTTTTGCATGATTAGATTTTACTTAGTATGTCTTCCATATTGGATTTTCGTGAACTATATTTTTGTGCGGCTTAACTTAGCTTAACTTCCGGCAAACAATTTAAGAAGAATTTCTACTATGTACGTACGAGGTTATTTGCAGGGTAGCAAGAATGGCCGAGTAGTTACGATTGCGATTGAATGAGACTAGATTCGGCCCTAAAAAAAAGTCGTCCTCAATATATCTCGGCCCAAAAAATCTCGACACTTTTTGATGCACTGGATGAGCGTGAAATTGCCAGATAATTTTCAGATGCACGAGCATTCATGGCCGTGTCTGTTTCACATTATGCGAGCGTAAGCGAGCTCTTTATGGTATAAAATGTGTACTTAGAATTTTTTGACAAACATGGCTGTACATATTGACGAATAAAAAAAATTCGACGCTTTGCAAACACCGGTTCCGTGTAACACACTAACACACTCAACTAATGAAGATCTTCTTAACATAAAGCGCAAAGGTGACCCTGAAGTCTCGTACCCTCGCTCGTACGTCCGATACCACTGAAACCCGGAACCCGTGTGTAATAAAAGTAATTTTGTTAGCTTGTTTTACTTATATTGATATTTTTTATTTATCAAATCTCTTCTGACATACTGACAAGAATTGTTGTTTCTACGCGGAAGTTAACTTTTGAGATTTCGTAAGGAACGATAACTCGAATAAAGGAACGACAGCTCGATTGAATGAGACTAGATTCGGTCCTAAAAAAAAGTCGTCCCCAATATATCTCGGCCTAAAAAATCTCAACACTTTTTTGATGCACTGGATGAGCGTGAAATTGCCATATAATTTTCAGATGCGCGAGCATTCATGGCCGTGCCGGTTTCATATTATATACGACACATCTACGTTGACCTTAGTGTGACATTTCAAGATTGATTATCCTGGTGTTATCGACTTAAAACGTACATGAAATAATAAGCTAATATTAAATATTTATATCCGTCTAAAAATTAATCCCGACATGCATATTATATATATATTAAACTGTGATGTCAGAAATTGAATTTTGTGTTTAATTCGCGAATACTAGTTAAAACCAATGGAAAAGTGTTATGGTCAGTCAACAGCTGTGATGCATCTATTTTGGGGATCAGGAACTTTTCCTGCATAAATGCAGTCTAAAACAAATCCATGAGATTGTTCATGGAAGTGGACAAATGCACGCCAAATGATGCTATAGTTGGTGACTTGGGCTGGAAGCCACCATGCGTTTAACAATGGACAAGTGTCTTTAGACATTGGGCAAGGTGTTCTGTGATAAACCAATATAGAATAAATTTGCAAAATTTGCAAATGGTCCATACGAAAGTGTAATACCAGAATTAAGAATTGGAATTTTAGAATGATAGAAATGTTGAAAATGTATAATTATGAGCAATCCAGTGATTTTGAGATAAATGTATTGAACAAAAATAGTATCAAACAAATAGAAGTAGATTTATTTAATAAATTTAAATCAGACTGGTGTTCAAGAGTTTCCTCTAGTGTAGAGAGATGTAAATTGAGGACATACAAATTATGATTATTGTACTGAATCTTATTTGAACAATATTATGTCACTTAAACATAGAACTGCTTTTGCGCGTTTCAGATGTGGGGTATATTCCCTTCTAATAGAGACCGCAATGTATGAACGTAAAAACGTTCATAAAAGAACATGTTTTAGCTATAATTCACTTGTTGAAGATGAATTTCATGTAATTGTCCTTTATATTGAGATTTAAGACATTTTTTGGTAAACGAAGCTTTACGTTTTAATGAGCATTTTAATTCATTATCAGATAATGATCAATTTTTATTTTTATCTAATAATGAAAATGTTGCTTCTTTAGTTACCAAAACCGGCACGAATATTATATTAAGAAGAAATAGTATTTTATATCATTAGCTATTTCAGCTTTTAACTAAACAAAAAAAACAAAATCTTTTACATTTTAATGTATACATGTAAATATTTAATATGTCTTAAAATCTCTCATAAATCTTTTTAGATTGGTGCATATACCAGCAATTGTCGTATTGCTTAAGCAACATTATGTGATAAAGTTTGCCTGTGACTTACGACAGGTCGGTAGTTTTCTCTGGGTCCCCCAGTTTCCTCCACCAATAAAACTTACCGACACGTGCACGATATAACTGAAATGTTGTTGAAAGTTGCGTTAAGCACCATAAACCATCCAACCTTATTGTTTAATGTTCTTTGTGAATTTTATTATATGTTTGTATGTATTGAGACTATGATATAATATTGAATCTTGATATAGTTGATGAAAAATTACTCATTTGGCGTTAAACAGCACTCACTCACTCATGCACTCACTCACTCACTCACTCACTCACTCACTCACTCACTCACTCACTCACAACTAATAAAACATTCCAATGATTACTTGTGAACGGATATTCATTTAACTCACTCACTCACTCACTCACTCACTCACAACTAATAAAACATTCCAGTGATTACTTGTGAACGGATATTCATTTAACTCACTCACTCACTCACTCACTCACTCACTCACAACTAATAAAACATTCCAATGATTACTTGTGAACGGATATTCATTTAACTCACTCACTCACTCACTCACAACTAATAAAACATTCCAGTGATTACTTGTGAACGGATATTCATTTAACTCACTCACTCACTCACTCACTCACTCACTCACTCACTCACTCACACTCACTCACTCACTCACTCACTCACTATAAAACATTCCAATGATTATTTGTGAACGGATATTCATTTAACTCCCTCACGCACTCACTCACTCACTCACTCACTCACTATAAAACATTCCAATGATTACTTGTGAACGGATATTCATTTAACTCACTCACTCACTCACTCACTCACTATAAAACATTTCAATGATTACTTGTTAACGGATATTCATTTAATTTTCTTCTTTAGTCATTAGATTTTAAATACATGTGTCATATTACCGACTATAATCCTGATATCCTGGTATAAAAATTGTCTAACACTTACTTTTTTTCCTGGTAGGATAAAACATAGGACGTCTAAAATACTTGTTAGTAAGTTTATACTTATTGTAGATAATTTGCCGGCAGCTTTCAGGTAAGGATATTTTATCTACTGAGTGTTAAATGTGATATGTATACGTAATGAAAACCGCAGTACAAAAAAACAAAACAACAACAAACACCAACAACAAAAACAAAAACAAAAACAAAAACAAAAAAACATCATCATAAAAAGATGGTTGGTTTGTGGGATGGTTTTATGGTGCTTAACGCCACATTCAACAATATTTCAGTTATTGCGTGGTGGTCAGTTTTATTGGTGGAGGAAACCGGTGTACCCGGAGAAAACCAACGAACTGCCGCAAGTCACTTACTAACTTTATCACATAATGTTGTACACCTCGCCCTGAGCGGGAATCGAACTCACAACATCAGTGGTGATAGATAGGCACCGATTGTATACGTAGCTGTAAATCGAACTACCATACGATCACGGCCACGAAAACCCCTCATAAAAATACATTATGCGTATTCGTGAGTGGTCATTAAGCAGTCGCCTGTATTAAAAGGACACTTTTTTAGTGTCTTGTCATAGTAAATTTCATATAAATTCAACCTCTTTTAAGATGTCACCTGTCTTATAAGGCCACTTTTTCTTTGTACCAAAGGTGACCTCTTAATACAGGTTTAACTGTATTGGGCATTAGTTATTTCTAGCTCAACGTCTAGTAGGAAATATTCAGGAACATAACAAGATTACCAATATTTAAAAGTTATACAAAACATGATAGAGAAATGGGGAAAAACAGAACAAACACTTTTGACTGTCACTGGAAAAATATGGAAAGTTGGATAGGGATGAAAACAATTTAGCCTTTTATATTGCTGCTATATATACTAAGCACTTACTGGGTTTTTTCCTCAAACGGAAATCTACATAATGGGTCTTTAAAGTGAGAATAGCGTGCCACTCTCCAAACACTACATCTACCATAGGTTCCACATACATGTTTTCCGTTTTATAATCTGACGAAACCCTAGGCAGATATGCATATTATTGAGCCCAGACAACCGTCAACAGTACCCAGAACAACAAAGCAAAGTATATGCAGTTGTATTTTGGAACTACTAGCTTAAATACAAATATATATATGTGTGTATGTCAAAATTTTGGCTAGAAAACAGATTTTTTTTAAAATGAAAAAGGCCTTTGTTTGTCCGACAGGGTGGGGTGTTGGTGCAAACTGCCCGACAGGGTCATCCACAAATTGTGTAGGACGAATCAAATACACAACACGGACGAGACGTAAATGGATGCTCCCTTAGGAATGCCAGGCAAAAGACAACTTGTAACACCTTATAATTAGCCATAGCTTGTTAGAAGTGACCACTAGTAGGTCTGATAATGATGTATATTTGAACACTATTCCATTGGTCGCTCATTCCGCTTCATCTTTTCATTCGGAAAACTATAATCAAACACTATTCATAAATCTGCTGTTAGGCGTTAAATATCATAAACCAAACCAAACCAATCAATTTGATAATAATAAACTCAAATGATAATCTCACGTTGATTAATTGCAATTCAACTCAATATTTCTTATAGATAAATGGAACGCTAAGCATTTCTTCAAACACATTTTTGATTTAATGGTATTTAATAAGGAAAACATTGTATGGATTCAATTTTATGTATTATATACTATATATGTATATGACTTCTATGTGTAATTTTGTGTGAATAAGGTTTTTGAAAATGCTGAATGTCGGTGTTTTAAATTTACAGAAATATTACATATTAGAAATACAATGACGGAATTAATTTCGTATGGGACGGACGGTCCATGAAATGTTTCGACCGTTATGTTTTCAGCAGTATATCAAGCATGAGCAGTGACGGATATACTATGAAACTAAAGAAGCTTAAAAAGCTGCATGTCCCCTAATCCAAGAGGGACCTCTGAAGCAACGGTTTCTTTAATCAATTGAAGTACTGAATATTGACCTTAGAATATGCTCATCAATGTTAATGTGTTTTAGGTTGAATATCACCTAGCATTTCAACGAACTGAGATAATGTAACATCATCTTCTGGTACTCGACTTTAATAAATAAAGCGGATACTCCCACAAAAATCATGTGATGTCATGTCTTTTAAACAGTTATACATGCAGACCAATCATTTTGGTGTATGTGCACGAGTGAACCCGTTGACCCTATCTCCCACATCGTACGAATCAAGAATGGCCACAAGAGCGTTCAGGTTAACTCGGAACACTCCAAAATGATTGGTCAATAACTACATAGTTTATATGCTTTATTGTTTTGGTTTTTTTTCAGACGTGAAGATGATAAACTTAATTCACTTAGGAATGCTCTTGCTTTGTTCATCCGCGCTTGAGAAATGTGCTGCTGTAGTGTGTATGTAGTTAATATATAAATTGGTAGATATTATTTGTAGCTCACGAAGTGGTATATTACAGTGATAAAATTGTAGATATCAAATTGAGTGCGCACGTCGCGTTTATGGAACAACCTTTATCAAAGGTAGGCTCAAATCCAAAATAGTTGAGAACCCAATAATTCAAGACTTTGGGGACAAGAACATATTGTTAAAACGATGTTGGAAATTAACATTCTATATACACGTAAATGTGGTTAATTTCTGAAAATTGTCAGAATTTTGTTGTTGTTATCGTTTTGACATTTTTACAAGATTGCAATAATAAAATAAAAAAATTAAATCATTTACTATACAACATTTCATACACAGAATTTCTGGATATGATGTCAACTGCACACTTTTCGCAGCTGTTCACAGACACATAATGGACACTAGATTTGTCGAATGTTTACTCATTCCTAATTCGTCCGACGGCAACGACTCAATATCAATGTCTCTTCCAGTATTATGTCATTTTTCTCAAATAATTTTGAATGAAATAATGTTATGTTTTTTTTAATATATTGTCTTTTTAATGATTTAAATGTAACGGAGATGACGTCGTAAGTTTATAACTTGTATCTGATCCATTGTCTATAATTGCTTGACAATCAAATATGTTTAAAATAAAGTATCACAGAAATGCCTACAATAGTAAAAGAATGATATCTATCAAATAATGGTGTCACTCCACCTTTCAAAATGTTATCAACGTTTTATAATTTATTTCTCTTTTTTTCTTTTTTCTTTTTTTTATTCAGCATTTATTGTAGTTAAAAACTCGAAAGTTTTCATTTTATTTATAGATTTTGATGCTTATGTGAGAGCAGTTGAAGGAGAAACAACAACGATAGCATGCACGGGAGGGGACGTCATTGTGTTTGAAAGAATAACATATGGTGACAATTACAGAATTGAATTACAGAGTTGCTCTGATCCTAATGCAGCACAAGCACTTGCGCCTTATTGTCAATTTAAACAGACCTGCACTGTCACAATTGATCGAACTCTCTTTACCGAAAGTACTTGTGCCGCAAGTATAACGGAATATTTTCAAGCACGATATTTCTGCAGACCACGTAAGTTCATTGAGTGAGTGATTGATTGTTGTTTAACGCCAATTCAACAATTGTTCAGCTATATCATGGCGAGAACAAGTTAATTTTCGTTGAGATGATGATCAGGTCCACTTTGTTCTAGACCAACACGCTGAGTTGGATTTTTGTATAGTCTTAGCTCACTGAAACAACAGTCCGCGGGTAGACATGTCGCCCCACTCTGACACATTATTCTGATTCCGAGCCAACCAGTCTTTGTTCTTTCTCCTTAATGTTGCTTGGTAAGCGGAGAAACAACAAATACCAATTTTATAGTCTTTGGTTTGAAAATCTATTAAAGGTATATTTAATGGCATTGACAAAAATATGATTTTTTGATAATATATTTGTAAAATATATTTAAACAAAAATACTTTGCAAACCCATAGCCCCAGTATTCGTGCACATTTACTATATACATGTATAAAATACCGACAAAATACTGATATCCAGGAATAAAAAGTACCAACACTACGACAGTTTTATCCATGGTGACCTCTAATATGATCCCCTCTTGACCGATGCTCGGAATCTAAATGCACACCACGTGTTTTAATGATCATTCATGAATGTTGGTTAAATTGTTGTATGTATTTTACATATACTTCTATTGCATGATAGCATTTCAACTTTAAATAATAATAAAGTTTTTATTTCTTAAAATACCAACATTTGTCAACGATAAACTATGTTTCTTGACACAACTAGTAAATGATTTGATTTGATTTATTGTGCCTAACGCCACTTTCAGCAATATTTCAGTTATATCATGGCGACCAGTTTTAGTGGTGGAAGAAGCCGGAGTACCCGGAGAGAACCACCGACCATGGGCAAGCAACTGGTAAACTTTGTCACTGCGAGTCGAGTGCACCCTTTTTTGTAATTTACAAATTCGGGCGCGAACCCACGTCGTATTGGTGATAGTTGAAACGACACGGAAATTAAAACTATTTACCGCGTTATATCAAACTATTTAAAGTACAAAATTGAAAGACACAATTTTGCGCAACTTTCCACAACATTTCACAATGACGTATCCTTCATTTTAATCGTTTTGATTTTACAGGTTTATTCGAGTTTCATATACATGTACTTTCTTTGGCCATTGTTTATACCGGGTGCATTTGTTCGGAAGTTCTCGGAATTCTTCATGTCAAATGAAGACGGAACGTGGGCAGACGATCTAACAATGTTATACTAAATTCACAATAAAACCTCAGATATGTCTAAGCATAAACAGACAGTTGTTATTAAAAATGTGATACGAACTTAAAGAAGCAAGGTAAACAATTCAGTGCCCCGTTAAAAACAAAGATGGCGACCATGTAATGTTAAATCTCAGGAAGAGAGGTGTTCTCCTTACAACATTGTGTGATGACGTCAGTGACTTGGGTCAGATCTGTGGATTTCTTCAGTAATAGGTTTCTAGCACCGACATGATTTAACTGAACTATAATTGTAACGAGTTTAACAACAAATAACAAATACTGAAGTCTTGGTTGAAAAGACACTAAATCTTATTGGGAAATCTTGTTGGACATCACAATAAATCCTATTGGAAAATCTGGCAGGACATTACAATAAATCCATTACAGAAATCTTGAAGGACAATAAAATAAATCCATTACGGAAATCTTGGTGGACATCACAATAAATCCATCATGGAAATCTTGTTGGACATCACAATAAATCATATACGGAAATATTGGTGGACACCACAATAAATCCTATATTTAATTCTTGGTGGTCACAAAAATAAATGGTATACGGAAATCTTGGTTGACACCACGCTTAGTTTAATTGATTGGTTGTTGGTTGCTCAACGTCCAGCATCAATTATTTCATGCATATTCATAACGAAAAACAAGTTCAACAATATATAAATAGCTTACGGAAATGAGGGAGGAACGGGACAACTGGCTCAACAACTTTTGACTTGTGGAGATTTGGGAAGAGACGAACATTTAGACCTTTCCTCCTCAACATCAAATGTTTCCGTCCGTTTGCATCTGGAAATAGTTGGGTGTCTCGACGGAAATGAACTTTTCATGGGGAAAGATTAGCTATTGTCCTTGTCGCCAGTAAATATATGTATATTGTGTAGCAATACAGGTATACTATTTTACGCAGATTATAGCTAAACGTGAGCGTACAAAATTCCAGAATTTGCACCTACACACTATTGCTTTGTATCATGACGTCATCGTAATATACGTCAAGTTTTAATGAATATTGTCTCTCAAATAATTGTAATTGCACTCGCAATCTCACGCAATATAATATTCTGCGTGGGCCAATATTCCCCAATATTTGTGTAATATATTATAATTAGCTAACGCAACAGTTTGTCTGAAATATTACTAGTGTAGGCGTTAAACATCAACAAATCAAACTGTCAATTAATCTATATTGATCAAAAATGTTTTTCAAAATGCTATATTATTGATTTTTTTTTCCATTCAGCTACGTGTGAAATTAATTATTGTTCAAACGGTGGAAGTTGTGTACTCTCCAACTCTGTTGCCTCCTGTAACTGTTCTGGTGACTGGACTGGTACAAATTGCGATGGTAAGTAATGATGTACTCAACTTTGTAACTAGATTAACACGACGGGTGCCACTAGTGGATCAGGAACTGCTTACCCTTCCGGAGCACCTGAGTTCACCCTCGGTTTTTAATGAGTTTCATGTTACTCGATCTTTAGTTTTATTTGTATGTTTTGTAGATCGTTGTTTGTCCTTTTGTACTTTTTCTTTTGGCCATTGTGTTGTCTGTTCTTCTTCGATATACGGATTCTGATTACCTTACCCCTTTGGTATCTTAACACTCTTCATAAAACATATGTGCTGCTTTAGTTGTCATCTCGGAATTCTGACCGACACGAGAATGCATAGACAATACAGAGTAACAAGCAATTAGTCAAAAATTGTTCCAATTAGACTCATGGCTTCAAAGAATACGAATAATACGATTGAAACGTGGAGGAGCTACAGACTATGATGTACGTAGCATAATTACATGTCCTAATTGTTTGTAAGGTGATGTATTATTTATTATATCTTATGTCTTTACGTTCTTAGTTCAGTGTTGTGATTTTCATAACGATTTCCACATAAAAAACTATGTTCGGTTAGTCTTTACCTCCAGTTGTTAATAAGAGGGCCGATGTCGTATGTATGTGTCTGTGTGAATAGTGGTGTCTAACATGAGTAACATGGTGGGTGTCTTATAAGAGACAGGAACGGCTTACCTTTCGGAAGAACCTGGGTTCATCACCGGTTTTTTGTGGGGTCCATGTTGCTAATCTTTTTAGTTTTCTGTGTTGTGTTTTTTCTTTTGTTTATCTTCGTTCTATGTCTTGTGTACTCGATGTTGCCAGTGTCTCTGGATTGTCCATTCTTGATTTGCCTTTCGGTTTTCTTTAACGTGTATTACGTTTTTATCTATATTTCATGGTACATGTATTAATTTCCTGACTAAATAACACACAGAGGGTTTAACCGGAAATTGCTCTACATTTGTACGCCATACTTATCATTTATATTTCAGATATTAATTAGCTTATTTGTTTTTAGTTTCACCCTGTGTAAATACCACTTGCCCTGCTGGACAAACATGCCTAGTCGACTTTGCAACAGGAACAGCTGTATGTGACGGATGCAATGGAGACAGTATGTATTTATATATTCTTTGATACAATCAAATTAAAATTAGATGTGTGTTGTATCAATCTTTTAATTATTTTTACGATGCACTAACATCTATAACAACATCCCATTGGGCGTCATGTGAAAGTTCATATCTTCAACTGACCAATCAGCGACCAGGGACAAAGCTTGACAGTTTTGCTGCAGTTGTTAGTTTGGCTCTAGCTGCGGAACCGTAGCTCTTATGGTCCTTGGCCAGTTTTCGTATATTTGCGGACCATAGGGCTACGGATTTCACCCTATCAGATTCAAAAATTTACGAAACTGATACCTTGATTTTGGCGCACCTTTCAACAGTAATTTTGACAACAAAGCGTTTTGTGAGAGCGGAGTCATGTGGATAATTCGTTTCGTTACTTATTTATCTATCGCTTTCCATATTTATTTACTCATTATTATTCATTTCTAGTTCATTATCATAACAAATGTCTCCAGATTAACAGATCCCGCCTACTTCTTTCCGCCATCTTGTCATTGCGGTATTCTCGCTTTGATGTCACATGACTTTTGAGAGATCAAGTTTGTTTACGTTTTACCGGAGGTTTTGCACGGCGATTTTTTATTTGAAATAAAATATTTAGTCAACCTAAAGTGAAATATTTTACAAATATTAACTAGAAATTTTATTTTCTACTTTAATTACTCCGATTGAGATGAACTGTCATTCTACATTTTCAAGTTTTTCACCGAACACGTGTTTTGCGGTTAGAATCTCTCAAAAGTAACGTGACCTCAAAGCGAGAATATCGCAATGATAAGATGGCGGAACAAAGTAGGCAGGATCTGTTAATCTGGAGACATTTGTTATGATAATAAACTAGAAATGAATAATAATGAGTAAGTAAATATGGAAAGCGATAGATAAATATGTAAAAAAACGAATTATCCACATGACTCCGCTCTCACAAAGCGTTTTGTTGTCAAAATTACTGTTGAAAGGTGCGACAAAATCAAGGTCGCAGTTTCGCAAATTTTTGATAGAGTGAAATCCGTAGCCCTATGGTCCGCAAATATCAGAAAACTGGCCAAGGACCATAAGAGCTACGGTTCCGCAGCTAGCTTGGCTCCGTAAATTACAATTTCATTAGCCAAGCAAATATTATTTGAGTCAATCAACTGACTTTTGGATATAAAATAATAAAAATATCAGTAACTATCTGTCTGAATATTTTCAGGAGCCCAAGTCATATGTTTAGTGTTCTTGGGCCTCTGTTAAGTTTTATTTCTGCGCAGCGATTAGCCTACTTTTTTAAAACGGGGGGCATACAGGAGCTATATATAATTGGACGATGAAAGGTTACCTGACATGACCCCAAACAGGAGTGTTGTTAGATGCTAATGTATCGCCAAAGGAAAAAAAGATACAACAAAAATTTAATTTAATAGAACTAATATCATATGAGAACTTCTGTGTCGCGAAGATTAAATATATTATGTATAATGTTCAAGATTATAGTATTCTTTATAACAACGCTGTTCGCTCGGTTATATGTGAGGGTTGGTATTTTCTTCGCATGTTGAAAGCACTTGCATGACCACATCATTTCACTAAGAGTGGAGGTTTGAGCTCATAAAACTAGTTTAACTCCCCCTCTTTTTTTTATTGAAGTGCCTGTACGAAGCCAGGAAAGTGAGCGACCATGTATTTGTGTGTTAGTGGTATCGATTTTGCCTCTTTCTGTTTCTGTTATTTTATTTTTAACATCATAATATATTTTATTCAGGGTAGTCTCACTTGTCCAGGGGTAGCATTAGCAAGTGAAAATGAGAAAAAAAAAGTCCACCCAAGCATCCCTTATATACATTTGTTTTAACATTTTAAAAGTTACCCACCCCCAATCCCCACCCCCAGAAATTATCAGCGTGCATAAACAGAATAAAAGTCCGACAAACTTTTATGTAAAGTGAATAGATTATTCATATGCTGTTGAAGAGTGTACCTATCCTGATGTGGCACTGTAAATCAAGGATGACCACAACGTGCCCGGTCCTTAATACTATCTGTGGTGTTATAGCGTTTACGTGGACGCTGATTGGTGCTTACATTACAGTTAAATGTCTGTGCAACGAGTTTTAGCCGTTTCCCACCATTCAATCTTCCCATAGCTTATCTTTTTGCAAGACTGTGCTATGACATGCGTCTGGCGTTCAGTAGCGTTGCTGACAACCTATGAACTTTCTGTGTCTTAAATAAGCAGATTTCTGTAGGATTTGCACGAGCTATTCGTGGTTTTTTATTCCATGTTTTTAAACGCGTCCAACGAACCTCTCGAGACCCATTATATTCGCTTATGCTAAAGTACACAGTCAACAGAAAAATGTAATCGGCATTCATTATACAGACGATTTACCACACAAAGCATTCACCAATTTTGTTTGAGAATGATTTTTTGTTGTTGCAAACTTTGAAAAAGAAAGACGTTTCTTTTGCGGTTTAGTATACATCACTATATGGGTTATGGGGTGAGTGAGTGATTGTTGTTTAGCGCCAATTCAGCAATTTTTCAGCTATATCATGGCGAGAACAAGTTAATTTCCAATGAGATGATGATGAGGTCCGCTTTCTTCTAGACCAACACCCTGAGTTGGATTTTTATAGTGCTAACTCATTGAAACAACAGTCTGCAGGATAATATGTCGCTCCACTCGGACACATTATTCTGCTTCCGAGGCAACCAGTCTTTGCTTTTTCTCCTTAATGTTGCATGCTTAGCAGAGAAGCAACAAATATACCAAATTTATAGTCCTTGGTTTGACCCGACCAGGGCTCGATCCCACGATTTACCACACTCGAGGCGACCACGCTAATCATTACGCCACCGATGCGGTTTTGCGGGGTTATGATTAGTATTATTGTGTTTAACGCCACTTTCAACAATATTTCAATTATATCGTGATGGTCAGTTTTATTTGTGAGGGAAACCGGAGTATTCGGAAAACACCACCGACCTATCACTAACAAACTTTATCACATAATGTTGTATCGAGTACACATCACCATGAGCGGATTCGAACTCACAACTTAAGTGGTAATAGGCACTGCTTGCATTGGTAGTTGTCAATCCAACAATCATACAATCACGACCACGACGGCCCTTATCACTATATGATAATTATCATGATTCAAATAAATTTCTGTGTTATATTTATTGTTTAAATACATTGTTAAGTGATAATTATGATCTAAATAAATTTATGTTTAATTAATATATGACTTATATGCAAAGTGTAAATAAATTGCTGTGTGTTGTATGTAGGCTTTAATGATATAGAGGGCTCGGATGGCTCAATGAGTTAGGTAGTTGGATTACCTAATAACTCATACAAGCCTATCACCAATACGGCGTGGGTTCGCGCCCGGCTTTGTAAATTACAAAAAGGGTGCACTCGACTCGCAGCGCAAAAACATGATAAAGTTTACCAGTTGCTTGCCCATGGTCGGTGATTCTCTCCGGGTACTCCGGCTTCTTCCACCACTAAAACTGGTCGCCATGATATAGCTGAAATATTGCTGAAGGTGGCGTAAACACAATAAATCAATCAACCAATGAATAAAAATGTTTGATTATCGCTTTCAGTTACCACTGCTGCATCAGGAACTTGTACTACTGACTTTGGATATTATCCCGACCCTGATAACTGTGCTGGTTTCATACAATGCAACTGGGGTGTGCCAACTCGAAAACCATGTGGCAATGAAACCATCTGGAGTCAGCCATTGATGACATGTATAACTGGAACATGTTAATATGAAAATGAAACCAGAAGAATTTAAAATATATATCTATTAACAATATATAAATGATCTTGTATGTATTCTGCTTTTAAAAGAATAAGATAAACTTTCGTTTTCAGTACACAATTTTCAACATTATGGGGGGGGGGGGGGGGGTCTATACGGGTTAATACGCTCCACAATGGAGCGTTAATTGTAGAAGTATGCACAGGTACTATGGCACTTCAAAATCTTCAACAATATGGCTGCCAAACCGAAAATAAATTAAAAGAAAAATTACGTGACATAAACCGGAACTCTTAGTCGATTTTTTTTCAAATAAAAATGAAACAATGTTCGGTAGCGGATACGAAAACTGTCCGGAGTTTGGAGTTTTAGGCGGTGTTATTTTCAAACTTGATATTTTGTAAACAGGAAAATTACTGTTCTTCGGGAGCGTATCAGGTTGCACCTGTCTCATATTAATTTATATTATTACATAATAATTTTATTTAAACCATTTTATTGGCTATCATGCCGTCACCTGCCATTCCGTAAAATTTGATATCGTTTGATTAAAACTCGTATTGACTTGGTTTCACTTTCGTTTTCGTTTAATGTAATACGCTCCCAAAAATACGCTCCCTTTTTGGGAGCTTTAATGGTAGAGGTATGAATAGGTACTATGGCACTTCAAAATCTTCAACAATATGGCTGCCAAACCGGAAATAAATTAAAAGAAAAATCACGTGACCTAAACCGGAACTCTAATCGATGTTTTTTTTTTAAAACAAAAATGAAACAATGTTCGGTAGCGGATACGAAAACTCTCCGGAGTTTGGAGTTTTAGGTGGTGTTATTTTTAAGCTTGATATTTTATAAACAGGAAAAAAAATTACTGTTCTTCGGGAGCGTTTCATGTTGCACCTGCCTCATATTAAAACAATTACAGTCTTTTGTATCGGTTAATACGAGTTTTTATGGACCTTAGAAATCAATATTCACCTCAGCCTAAAGGCTTCGGTGAATATCGTTTTTATGGTCCATAAAAACTCGCATTGACCTCAACAAAAGACTATAATTGTATATTATGATTAAATATAGTATAACTAATCGTAGATTTTGAATATCAAAATAAGACCACGAGTAACCGAACTACACATAAGGGTCTTATTTTGATATTCAAAATGTATGATTTAGTTATACTGTTTATTATATAGACTTTCAAAATTTCTGATATATTATTTTTGTTATTTGTATATTTCATTCCACGCGTGTGAATCTACGAGCAATGATACTAAGGGGTTCAGCTGGAAGGGTCTGCCATCTTGAAAATGTTAAATTCTACATGTCATATTTACAACGATGCACAAAAATAATTAAAATGCTTACCTTGAAAACTTATTTTAGTTAAATTTGATCAAAATTGAAGCGTACACGAAGCCAAATAACGTATAATCTTTATGTTTCAAACTGGAAGTCTTCATATGACGTCAATGACGTCATGTTGGTTATGTGCCAAAGTCGTCAATGACATTTCGCGGAATTTTTTCAGTTTACAATCGCATGTGTATTCACCGCAACACAACAAGGGACGTAACCACCACACTTATATTTATGTAAAAGTAGTTCCGGCGGGAAAAACTGATATTTTCACATGTGAATTTATTTCAAGGATAAATCCCTCGGTATATAATTCACACCTATCTATATAATAAAACAAATTATTACTTAATTAATGGTGAAATAACGCCTTTTTCATAGTCACTTGGCCTATAAAAATAATTTTCGACTCTCGGAAAAGTTATCAAATGATATTTTCACTCTTTGTAGTTATACAAATGATATTTCCACTATCTGAAGTGATAGATTGATATGTTCACTCTCTGAAGTGATAAAATGATATGTCGACTCTCTTAGCGGAGAAGCAACAAATGGCAATTTAATAGTCTTTTGTTTTACTCGATCGGGGCTCGAACACACGATCTATCGGCACTTTATTCTATCTGAATATTTTTAGTGCGTGTAATATCTTGGAAACGGATTGATATTAGCATTTATTAGCTTGTTTCCGAATCCTGGTGTCCAAATAATGATTATCATATTGTAATCTTTTTTTTAATTGTTTAATGTTGTTTATATGCATTATATTTGAACAATAAAATATGCTTACACTAAAATCTAGATGAACTAGCACGTTGAAATTCAGCATAATCCTGATATCATAAAACATGTCATTTAAATTTGAACTCTTTTAGTGTAAAAAGTCAGATACTAACCCATTGTTTGTTTGATGGTGTTTAAGTTAACGCCACTTTCAACAGTATTTGAGTTATATCGTAGCAGTCAGTTTTATTGGTGGAGGAAACCGGAGCACCCGGAGAAAACCACCGACCTGTCCCAAGTCACTGACAAACTTTATCACATAATGTTGTACACCTCGCTCTGATCGAGACTCGAACTCACAACATCAGTGGTGATTGGTACCGATTGCATAGGTAGTTGTCAATCCAATTACCATACGATCACGGCTACGACGGCCCCTAATTGAGAATTCAGCAACATTGAACTATTGTTAGAGCAAAAATAATCTGCAATATATACTGTACACATTGATGATAGAGATTCCAGGGAGGAATGCTGCTTCTCTCCGTCTTCCAAACGGCAAATTTTGTTTTAACTGCGGAAGCCAGAGCCATACTTGTTGCTGTTATATTTGTTTCTTCGTGTGATAAATTGATATGCTCAGATTTTCTTTCGTCTCACTTGGCAATTGAAAGTTGCAAAATCCAAATCACAGTTTTTGTTGTCTCTAATCGAACTTTACCTTTGGTTATGACCTTACCTGATGAAGGTTATTCCAGAAATGTGTGCACACTAAATTCGATAGTGGGTAGTATATGGTGGCAAAAACTGGATAACACCTCCGACCTGTGGCAAGTCACTGACAAGCTTTATCATTTTACTATAAAACATGTTTTGTTGACTGTATAAATATTCGTATTGGGCCGTCGTGATCGTATGGTAGTTGGATTTACAATTACATATGCAATCTGTGTCTATCACCACTAACGTTATGAGTTCGAATCCCGCTCATGGCGAGGTGTACTCGAAACAACATTATCTGATAAAGTTTGTCAGTGACTTTGTCAGGTCGGTTTTTTAAAGAAATCAATTCCTATAGTAACATATAGACTGTTGTTAACGTTTTATTATTACTCTTTTAATGGACAACATTTGCGTGACCGAATAATTTTACTAAGAGAGGGGGGGGTGACAGCAAAAAAAAAAGACTACGACATATCACGACGGACATTCATGTCCTGATTTGGGACAGGCACAGTGGTGGGGTTAAACCGGTTAATTGGACCTCAACCCTTCCTCTCTTGATAATTTAATCTGTAGTGAAAATACTGTTATTAGCAAGTGATAAAAGAACGCATAGAGTTGTCTCTCCTAAAAAACACACTCACAAATATGAATGACAACATAAAACAATGACAGTACAATAGCAAGGTCAATGAATGCTTATCACCACTGATGTTGTGAGTTCGAGTCTCGATCAGGGCGAGGTGTACAACATTATGTGATAAAGTTTGTAAGTAACTTGAGACAGGTCGGTGGTTTTCTCCGGATCCTCTGGTTCCTCCACCAATAAAACTGACCTCCACGATTTAACTGAAATATTGTTGAAAGTGTCGCTAAACACCATCAAACATCAATGAATGCTCGTAGTTGACTGACCTAGCTAAAAAGCTAGAATATGTTGGTTAAAGACCATTAATTACTCTTAGGACAAATTTTGTTTGATGTTTTGCTGTTTTTAATGAAAATAATGTTATTTTTCCAGTCAATTTTAAATAGTGGATTAATGAGTGTGGGAGTGATTATTGCGCAATGCAATTGAGCAATTGTTTTCAGCTATATCATGGCGAGAACAAGTTATATTCGATGAGATAATGATGATGATGTCTGCTTAGTTTAATTTTTATAGTTCGATCTCACTGCATTCCGTGGGTAGACATGTCGCTTAATTATCCTGATTCCGAGGCAACCAGTCTTTGTCTTTCCTCCTTAATATTGCATGCTTCGTTGAGTAGCAACAGATAACAATTTTATAGTCACTGGTTTTACCCGGCTGGTGCTCGAACCCATTTAAATAGTAAATAGTCAAACTTGCCCATGTGGTCACCTCTATTAAGCAGTCATCTGTCTTATAAGGCCATTTTTCCCTTGTCCCAAATGTGGCCTCTTAATACAGGTTTGACTGTATATATTTAAAGTATAATAATAACACTGCTACTGAAAGGAAAAAGAAACGCAGGGTAACATAATATGCTCCTATTTTTTAACTACGTGGCGTAAAATTACGAAAACTGGGCAGACGAGTGGCTTGGTCAGTGTGCACTAAAATCGGTGTCTAAAGTTACTCAACCGTGAAAGGTATCATGTGACATATAGAAAGTGATAAAAAGCAAACAACACGTGCAGAATAATGATAACAAGTTCGTCAACCCATCGTGTCATACCACTTTATACTCTTGAGGTATACACATGGCTTTCCACTATTTAAAGTTAATTTGAATCTCTTGCAATCGTGCCACGGCTGACGGAAGTTCAGAGGTGTCAGGTTATTGCATTGCTAATGCAAAGTCAAAGGCAACAACAAGTTGCTTTGCAATTTGGTGTGAATGTTTCCACCATAGAGCGTCTTGTCCGTCGTCTGAGAGATACTGGAAGGGTTGCCGACCGTCCGCGACGAGTCCGCGCGTAACGACACCACGTCAAGACAGGGCTATTCATCTTGCCCACCTGCGTAATCGCCACGTTACTGCCACTGAAACCGCTTTAACTATACGGTAGGCAATCATAATCGCAACATTCACCCAAAAACTGTGAGAAACCGATTGCGCGAGTTTGGTCTGCGAGCTCGTCGATCTTACATTGGTTTTCCTCTCACTCGTGCACGTCGCGCGCGTCGTATGGCTTGGTTGGCGGCACATGATCCCAGACAATTTCCAATGAGGCAATGGAGACGGGTCTTTTTCACAGATGAGTCGCGGTTCACTATTTTTCGTCCGGACGGTCGACGTCGTGTATACCGACGTCGTGGGGGAACGCTTCGCCGACGCTTGTGTTCTTGAGAGGGATAGGTTTGGGGGGTGGCTCGGTTATGGTCTGGGGAGGGATATCTCACGGGTTAAAGTCGCCGTTGATTGTGATAGCCGGTATTTAACAGGCGTAAGATATAGGGATGAAATCCTCCGTCCGGTTGCAGTTCCATTTGTGCAACAGCATCACCTAACTTTCCAGCAGGATAACGCCCGCCCCATGTAGCCAGAGTTTGTCAATATTTTCTCGCCAATCATAACATTAACCCACTGGATTGGCCTCCGTACAGTCCAGATTTGTCCCCAATCGAACATCTGTGGGACGAAATGGACAGGTGAGTAAGGGGGCGTCGGAATGCCCCCGCTACTCTCGACCAATTAAGGCCTGCCCTGTTGGAAGAGTGGGATAATATTCCCATGAGAAGGATAAATGCTCTAATGAACTCCATGCACAAGGAGAATCAGGGCTGTAACAGATGCGCGAGGGGGGGGGCATAAGAGATATTGACGAGTTAATCGATTTCACTTTAACATAATGGGGGGTACTGTTAAATTGGTTTCAATTACTCATGAATTATTGTCATATTGATTGAAATCTAATGAAATTTTAAAAACTTGTTGATTAAATTTGTGTTTTTATCCTTATATATTAATATTGAAAAAACATTCGAATAAATAATATTAAATCACCTAAAATGTTGACCCTGCGTTTCTTTTTCCTTCATACTATACTGCTATATCATGGCAAAAAAATTATCAATGAATATAGTATAACCTTAAATAAGAATGAAACCAGATTAAGTAATGGCACATTTTGATTACGACATGAGGGGGAAAGGGGTGCGTAACTCTCCCCTTTCCCCCCTGGATGAAAGTATTTACATATAACTTATACAATAAGATACATTTGATAAATCTCAAGTACAGCAAATAATATTTGTTCGTGTGATTCGTTCAACGTGTGTTTCGTTCCAATCATTTACGTTGTATATGGTGGCGGATCTTTAATATATGGTGGACTTTCTGGGACACAAATTTGTATTGTGCCGTCTTCGAATGTTGTAGTTGTAAACTGAATATCAACATATGGCGGTGGTCTGTCTGCAACTCTTTCAGATAAAGTCCGTATCCGTCGTGCTGAAATAAATAAAACATTATTTACTTATTGTTGTTCATAAGAAAGATTAAGAATATATCAAAGAGGTAATCAGAAACAATATATAGAACAAGAACAGACAATACAATGGACAAACAATGACAGACAATACAATGGACAAACAATGACAGACAATACAATGGACAAACAATGACAGACAATACAATGGACAAACAATGACAGACAATACAATGGACAAACAATGACAGACAATACAATGGACAAACAATGACAGACAATACAATGGACAAACAATGACAGACAATACAATGGACAAACAAGGACAGACAATACAATGGACAAACAATGACAGACAATACAATGGACAAACAATGACAGACAATACAATGGACAAACAAGGACAGACAATACAATGGACAAACAATGACAGACAATACAATGGACAAACAATGACAGACAATACAATGGACAAACAAGGACAGACAATACAATGGACAAACAAGGACAGACAATACAATGGACAAACAATGACAGACAATACAATGGACAAACAATGACAGACAATACAATGGACAAACAAGGACAGACAATACAATGGACAAACAATGACAGACAATACAATGGACAAACAATGACAGACAATACAATGGACAAACAAGGACAGACAATACAATGGACAAACAATGACAGACAATACAATGGACAAACAATGACAGACAATACAATGGACAAACAATGACAGACAATACAATGGACAAACAATGACAGACAATACAATGGACAAACAAGGACAGACAATACAATGGACAAACAAGGACAGACAATACAATGGACAAACAAGGACAGACAATACAATGGACAAACAAGGACAGACAATACAATGGACAAACAAGGACAGACAATACAATGGACAAACAAGGACAGACAATACAATGGACAAACAAGGACAGACAATACAATGGACAAACAAGGACAGACAATACAATGGACAAACAAGGACAGACAATACAATGGACAAACAAGGACAGACAATACAATGGACAAACAAGGACAGACAATACAATGGACAAACAAGGACAGACAATACAATGGACAAACAAGGACAGACAATACAATGGACAAACAAGGACAGACAATACAATGGACAAACAATGACAGACAATACAATGGACAAACAATGACAGACAATACAATGGACAAACAATGACAGACAATACAATGGACAAACAATGACAGACAATACAATGGACAAACAATGACAGACAATACAATGGACAAACAAGGACAGACAATACAATGGACAAACAAGGACAGACAATACAATGGACAAACAAGGACAGACAATACAATGGACAAACAAGGACAGACAATACAATGGACAAACAAGGACAGACAATACAATGGACAAACAAGGACAGACAATACAATGGACAAACAAGGACAGACAATACAATGGACAAACAAGGACAGACAATACAATGGACAAACAAGGACAGACAATACAATGGACAAACAAGGACAGACAATACAATGGACAAACAAGGACAGACAATACAATGGACAAACAAGGACAGACAATACAATGGACAAACAAGGACAGACAATACAATGGACAAACAAGGACAGACAATACAATGGACAAACAAGGACAGACAATACAATGGACAAACAATGACAGACAATACAATGGACAAACAAGGACAGACAATACAATGGACAAACAAGGACAGACAATACAATGGACAAACAATGACAGACAATACAATGGACAAACAAGGACAGACAAACAATGACAGACAATACAATGGACAAACAAGGACAGACAATACAATGGACAAACAATGACAGACAATACAATGGACAAACAAGGACAGACAATACAATGGACAAACAAGGACAGACAATACAATGGACAAACAAGGACAGACAATACAATGGACAAACAAGGACAGACAATACAATGGACAAACAAGGACAGACAATACAATGGACAAACAAGGACAGACAATACAATGGACAAACAAGGACAGACAATACAATGGACAAACAAGGACAGACAATACAATGGACAAACAATGACAGACAATACAATGGACAAACAATGACAGACAATACAATGGACAAACAAGGACAGACAATACAATGGACAAACAATGACAGACAATACAATGGACAAACAAGGACAGACAATACAATGGACAAACAATGACAGACAATACAATGGACAAACAAGAACAGACAATACAATGGACAAACAATGACAGACAATACAATGGACAAACAAGGACAGACAATACAATGGACAAACAAGGACAGACAATACAATGGACAAACAATGACAGACAATACAATGGACAAACAAGGACAGACAATACAATGGACAAACAAGGACAGACAATACAATGGACAAACAAGGACAGACAATACAATGGACAAACAAGGACAGACAATACAATGGACAAACAAGAACAGACAATACAATGGACAAACAATGACAGACAATACAATGGACAAACAATGACAGACAATACAATGGACAAACAATGACAGACAATACAATGGACAAACAAGGACAGACAATACAATGGACAAACAAGGACAGACAATACAATGGACAAACAAGGACAGACAATACAATGGACAAACAAGGACAGACAATACAATGGACAAACAAGGACAGACAATACAATGGACAAACAATGATATTCACTACAATGGACAAACAATGATATTCACTACAATGGACAAACAATGATATTCACTACAATGGACAAACAATGATATTCACTACAATGGACAAACAATGATATTCACTACAATGGACAAACAATGATATTCACTACAATGGACAAACAATGATATTCACTACAATGGACAAACAATGATATTCACTACAATGGACAAACAATGATATTCACTACAAAGAAAACTAAAGATAGATCAACACGAACCCCATTAAAAACCAGGCGTGAACTCAGATGCTCTGGGCACGCAGTGTCTGTTCCACTAGTGGCATCCGTCTTGTTTCTCTTATCACAAAGCAGGTGATAAGTCATGAACGAGAGATTTGAGGATACCAAAGCGGTAATCAGAAGCAGTTTATAGAATAAGGACAGACAATACAATGGACAATAGAAAAGTGACAAACAATGATACTAGAAACACTACATAGAAAACTAAAGATTGATCAACACGTTCCCCATTAAAAACCAGGGATGAATTCAGATGCTCTGGGTACGCAGTTTCTGCTCCACTAGTGGCACCCGTCGTGTTACTCTTATGATATACCAGCTGATAGGTCATGAATTAGAAAGGGACCGGATTATGACAAACGGAACATATATGTGATAATTTGTGACACGGATATGCAGTAGCAATTAACCAAGTCATGGCGCCGATAGGTATAAAGTTTCGAAATGATGACTTTAACTTAACTACTAGGAACCCTTGGTTCAGTAGATTTCTTGTTAGCAGCAATCCTCTATTAAGGAAGTCCTGATATGAATCACATGCTCTGGAATATCGCATAAACGTAGATGCATACTCCATATGCAGGTAGGTGCTGTCTGAATGTTGCACCATGTAAATGGAAAGTTCACAATGAGAAAACTGAAACCATCTCTTTTGTCGTAAAGTTTCGTTCTTAATCCTCCCTCACATTCAATTTTTATGGGTGTGTCAAGATATGAAGCAGATCCATTTGTATCTGTGGTATCCTTTATTTCAAGCTCAGTAGGATAGACTTCAATCAATATCAACCCCCCACCCCCCAAGTTAAATGATCGGTCTCTAAAAAATGTAGAACTGACAATCATATAACATTGTTAAGACACAGTAAACTTAAATATGGAACAACATTAACATGAAAGACAAAATATTGCAGATAGTTCTATTTGTACATGATAAAAGACCCTGTGTAAGCCTTGGGCCTCATAAATTAGGGAATATATCTTGAATATGGCCAAGGTATATAATACTTTTGACACTGACATTGGACTTTCATATTTATGCTGTCATAACGCACTGTACTCTCTAAACAATCTTTCGGTTAATTTTCCTTCCAAGGTTGCACTCCATTTCAAAATATTGAAGAATTTTAAACACCCCTCATCACCCTCCCCTTTTTTCAAATTGATATGGGATGGGAAGAGGCGTAGGGAAATAAAAAAAAATGTGGCCTAGGGTCTATCTTCATTTAGATCCGGCACTGAGTATATTACTTATATTACATGTAGTATAATGGTATGATCACAGTAATCGAATTATACAAAACTGCGTGATCTCAATGTTCATCTAAAAACCTAATAAAATATAAATGTACTAAATAATAGTAGAATTCCGGTTAACACGAGTTTGTATGTCTTTATGTCTATATCATACTAAAAAAATTATATTACTTATATCATTATAATGGTATGCTCACAGTTTAAATAGGGGGTTAAGACCTTATCAATGAAGCACAGCAGGAAACGATCAAAAGATCAAGGATATTTTCTTTTTTTCCTTGTTTTTTTCTTCTTCCAAATACAGGACTTGACTCTAATGATAGAGTGGGTAACGTCCTGGGACTGTGTGCACTATGTACATGGACAATTTAGTTTTAAAAGTATAATAAACAAAAACAAAAAATAACCAAACAAAAATAACTACTAAAGTAATTATATATATGTACAGTGGCTAGTTATATGTATTTAAAGGTGGGTTGAGAATCCTTCAAATGTTAATGTGGAGATACCACTTTTGAAGGATTCTAGATTAGATGAAAGAGCTATTGACTGAGGTCAACTCTATCTGTATCTTCATTTTTAAATATTTAGAAAAAAAAATTATATAAAAGGATTATTTTGGATATTGTGTATTTGGCTAAAGTTACATACTATCAGTTAATTACAATTTTGCTTACTTTGGTTAATATAAATTAATGTACATTGTACATTGTAATGTAAATGAATATATAAATATCAAATTGTTTTATATTTATTTCAATGTGAATGAAATAAATTAATTAATATACAATGCATAATTGTATATTGTCATGTGAAAAGGGATGGATAGGTTTAGACTTATGGAATTTTGTAATAATAATACTAAAAAAAAGCTCTAGATATGCTATACACCAATCTACACTGTATTCATGGTCGGCCTTAGCATGTACCGTGTGCAATTGGGAACCTACAGTATGTTGTGTGTACAGCCAAGAGTAGATAACTCCAGCTCTTAATCGTGGGTTCCAAAGGCTTAAGGCCGGCCCTGAGTGTATTTGACCAGTGTATAACCAATAAATTCTTGCTTTAAACATTGGTTAAATATTTATCAGTAAACAACATCATAAAAATTTGAAATAATATTTAACAAGGCATTTTATTTTATATTTTTGCTTAAACATTGATTAAATATTGAAAAGCATATAGGGGCAGTCGTGGTCGTGATTGTATAGTAGTTGGATTTACAACTACATGTGTAATCAGTTCCTACCACCAATAAAGTTGTGAGTTCGAACCCCGCTCATGGCGAGGTGTACTTGATACAACATTATGTGATAAAGTTGTCAGCGATTGATGAAACTGACAGCCACGATATAACTGAAATATTGTTGAAAGTGGCGTTAGACATTTATAATAAAATACAATAAAATAGACTTATATTGGGCTTTGTTGATGTATACAAACTTACCGTTTTGGAAATTCTTCCCACTCAATCTCTTGAAATAAAAGAATTTAACAAGTACAATTAATATTAGGATGACAACAGCAGTTACAACTACACTTGTTATCACATATTGTGCCCTGAAAAAAAAAGTGATAAAGGTTTACAATATAGTGATAAAATACATGAAAAACAGACAAGCAAAAACAAACGAACACCATAAGCACGGAATTACCACCCCTCCTGGATAATTAGTATATATAGGATCGAAACATGTAAGTTGTTTTTAACATAAGATTGTATGAATATGGACACGAACATGTTAAAATAAGGAAAACGAGATGAAATAATAAAGAAATAAAGAAATTTGATTGAAAATAAATATGTAAAACAGAAAGATAAAAAAAATTCCGTGCCAAGAGCGCCTATGAAGAAAACTAGTAAAACATATATCATAAGAGTAAGTGAATGAGTAAGTGAGCTTTGGGTAGATGGGTGAGTAATTGAGTGCTTATGCTAAATGATCATGTATGCATGGCGAGAATATGTTATAGTTAATAAGAAGAAGGTGATATATATTGATATGGTCGTCTTCCGGGTCTCGTTCCAAGGCAAACTTGTTCGACTATATCCATGATATCTTCTTTCCCAATGACTTTATAAACATCCGCCTTTTAGTACATCTCTGACAGTGCCACCCTCGGGCATAGGTGGCCTTAGCCGATTTATATGAATTTCTCCCATTATTTTTTTTTAATTACAACATTGTTATTTTTCACCAAAAATCACAATTTCCTCCACTCATACTGCGGTAGACTTTTAATGATGAGAAGAAAGCCTTTCGTAATTTAAAAATAGCCAAAGCATTGATGTAATTTTTTTTATTTTATTTTTTTTTTTTTTTACCCATTTTTGTCTATTTTGACATAACATTTGCATTGTTGGTAATTCAGATTCTACTGACTAAACATGTACATTATTCGATGAAATTTTGTAATAGGAGCATTGTTGTCTCTTATAAAATCGATTAAATGTCGGTTCTTAGACATACCCATTAGCAGCAACTGGTGGGATCTGTTGGTCTCCGTTTGGTTTTATGGTTGCCATGGTTTATATTTCATAATGCTAAACTTTATTTTCTGATTAATCTGAAATAAATTGAAAGAAAAATTTATCAACCTTTGCTTTAATTCTTAATTCTAATTGTTTATTTATTCTAAAATCTTGAATTTCAAAATTTGCTTGTGAAGGTTGATATTTTACTCACAGGCACTTGTTTCATTCAAAAAATATATGCCCCCTCCTGTAAGGAAGAGGAGGGGGGCATATATTTTGTTAATGAAACAAGTGTCTGTGATTTTACTCATATGTTAAAAAAAAACATCATTTCACTGTGAGGGACGGTTTGGGTCCATAAAACTATGTTTAACCCACCACTTTTTATTGAAGTACCTGTACCAAGCCAGGAAAGTGAATGTTATATATTTTTGTGTTAGGGGTATCGATTGTACTTTAAATTTTCTATTGGATTTTTGAATTGTTCCAACGGTAACTATGTTTTGTTCCAAAAATTTTATTGTATTCTAGCAATCTATTCAAAATTTCGATCACCAAAACATAGTTATTCTCATTTTTCATTTCATCCCTATCCCGACACTGCAAAAATGTATAAAGAAAAAAAAACAATTTAACTTTTAGGGGAAGACCATGTTTTTAGTTTCCTTCCTCAATGTGTATAACAAACGAGAGAGGGGGGAAGGTGTTTTTCTGCCATGTGCAGGTATGTCATTGCAGGTATGGAAATAGTTGATTGCATGTTTAATTTTTCATGAGTTTATAGAAATGTCTTTACTAAATCATACTAGAAGGGGGTTTTAAGTTGATGTGTTTTCTTTAGTATGAATTGTATCGGTTGCCTCCCTTTCCAATACCGACTCCATGCTGTCATTTATTTATTACTCCCTGTATCCTTGTCTTGGAGATGCTGTTTAAATTTGTTTGTTTGTTTGTTTGTCGGTGTTTAACACCACTTTCAACAATATTTCAGTTATATCGTGGCGGTTAGTTTTATTGGTGGAGGAAACCGGAGGACCCGGAGAAAACCACCGACCTGTCGCAAGTCACTGACAAACTTTATCACATAATGTTGTATCGAGTACACCTCGCAATGAACGGGGTTCGAACTCACAACATCAGTGGTGATATGCACTGATTGCATAGGTAGTTGTAATTCCAACTACCATACGATCACGACCACGACGGCACCTGGTTTAAATTTTAGATTGGTGTTATGTAGGTTTCAGTGTAAACTTGTAATGTGTCTGTTTCGTCTTTTATTAAACCAATGCATATTGCAGTGCTATGAATAGATAATATGTACAGAAACTGATGTCACTTTCTATACGAGACGGTTTAATGAATCTTTAATTATCAATAATCCCTGTATTTCAAAATTTATTTTAAAACCTTTATAAACACGGTGTCCAAAGGATAAATTCAATTTGAGATTTCATATGTGAATTTCAAGTATCATGTTTATAAAAATCAAACAAAAGGGAGGGGGCTCTTCTAGATAATCTATAAACTGCTATCTCTATTGTCAATATTCGTTAATATCTCTTCAATGACTTTAAAGGCTCTATAATGACTGATGTGATGATGGTTTTGTATGATTACTTCACCAATGACTGATGTGATGATGGTTGTGTATGATTACTTCACCAATGACTGATGTGATGGTGGTTTTGTATGATTACTTCACCAATGACTGGTGTGATGATGGTTTTGTATGATTACTTCACCAATGACTGGTATGATGATGGTTTTGTATGATTACTTCACCAATGACTGATGTGATGATGGTTTTGTATGATTACTTCACCAATGACTGATGTGATGATGGTTTTGTATGATTACTTCACCAATGACTGATGTGATGATGGTGTTGTATGATTACTTCACCAATGACTGATGTGATGATGGTGTTGTATGATTACTTCACCAATGACTGATGTGATGATGGTTTTGTATGATTACTTCACCAATGACCGATGTGATGATGGTTTTGTATGATTACTTCACCAATGACTGATGTGATGATGGTTTTGTATGATTACTTCACCAATGACTGGTGTGATGATGGTTTTGTATGATTACTTCACCAATGACTGATGTGATGATGGTGTTGTATGATTACTTCACCAATGACTGATGTGATGATGGTTTTGTATGATTACTTCACCAATGACCGATGTGATGATGGTTTTGTATGATTACTTCACCAATGACTGATGTGATGATGGTTTTGTATGATTACTTCACCAATGACTGGTGTGATGATGGTTTTGTATGATTACTTCACCAATGACTGATGTGATGATGGTTTTGTATGATTACTTCACCAATGACTGGTGTGATGATGGTTTTGTATGATTACTTCACCAATGACTGATGTGATGATGGTGTTGTATGATTACTTCACCAATGACTGATGTGATGATGGTGCTGTATGATTACTTCACCAATGACTGATGTGATGATGGTTTTGTATGATTACTTCACCAATGACTGATGTGATGATGGTTTTGTATGATTACTTCACCAATGACTGATGTGATGATGGTTTTGTATGATTACTTCACCAATGACTGGTGTGATGATGGTTTTGTATGATTACTTCACCAATGACTGGTGTGATGATGGCTTTGTATGATTACTTCACCAATGACTGATGTGATGATGGTTGTGTATGATTACTTCACCAATGACTGATGTGATGATGGTTTTGTATGATTACTTCACCAATATGTTCTCTTCTCGTTGATAACCCCGCAACAGCCCAATAGTATTATACACCAAATAAACACCAAAGCGACAAAAACTCCCGTATATAGAGCTTTTAAAAACGAGGGTAATCTCCGATGATCTGGAAGGGTAAGCAGTTCGTGCTCCACTAGTGGCACCTGTCATGTTATTCTTGTTAAAAGTCAGGTAATAAGTCATGAAAAGGGAACGGAAGATGAGATTGTGGCTACCACACACGGAACATATCCGTGGTCATCTACGATACATTCTGTCATGATATCGACTGTTTAACTTTCGAGATGACTTCACTTTAACTACTAGAAACCCTTGGTTCAGTAGCATCATCGGTATCTGCAACACTATAACAACTGTCATGAACATAACTCGTTTGCCTTTTGAAAATCGGTACAAGAAAATAATCACATAAATTGACTGATTTTGTTCTGTGACAGTTTATTTGGGAAATTATTGGTCTGGATGGAAGCAGTTCTATCGGTTATTGTTGCACTTTGGTAAAAAATACTTTGAATAAAATCTTTTCAGTTTGTCGATGTCATTTAGGGAGAAGAAATAGTGGTCCCAATATGCGAATTTCATTTGTTGAGCCTTATAGAAAATAAGAATTTAAGTAGTCACGTTTATAGTACTATTGCGCATTCCTGATCCAAAATGTGTTATACATATGTTGAGAAGATGTGGTTTCAATAAAGATATTAACCAAACAGCCAGAATATTAACAGAATTCCTTCTATATCTTCCAAATAACCTCCATCACAGAAAAAATTAGTCAACTCATAATAATTTTTTGTACCAATTGTCAATACGCAATACAAAAGTTATAATCGTGCCATTTGTAAATAAAGTGACAATCAAACCGAATCCAATCGGTTTCCGGAGACTTCGTGGTCGTGATCGCATGGTAGTTGGATTTACAACTACATATGCAATCAGGGCCTATAACCACTGATGTTGTGAGTTCGAATCTCGATCAGGGCGAGGTGTACAACATTATGTGATAAAGTTTGTCAGTGACTGCGACAGGTCTGTGGTTTTCTCCGGGTACTCAGGTTTCCTCCACCAATAAAACTGACAACCACGATATAACTGAAATATTGTTGAAAGTGGCGTTAAACACCACAACCCTAACCCTGACCCAATCAGTTTCTTATGATAATAGAGTCATGATAAATTACGTTTTGATATTACAAGCACGTATACAAATCTGCAGTTCAATGACCTCTCTGATGCATTCGATAGTATATAATATATTTTTATAAAAATGACATCTACATGTACAACACAAGAAATAGTCTCGTTGCTGAACTCTGTCTTAGGAAAAAAATCAATCACTTGTAAATCTCCTGTATGTAACAGTCAATTTATATTTTGACAGGGAACTATTTTTACTATACATGTATACCAGTTCAAACTTGATGTGAAGAAGTGTCAAGAGCAGCATTGCTTCTTTCGGTGAGTAAATTGGAATGTAATATTTCTACTGTTATTTCATACACCAGACATATTGAAAGTTATCGATCTAATTGAAATTATATCTCCTCACTTAATACCAACTGTAACAATACTCTAGCATTTACCGAAAAGGGAGGTAATAACAAAAAAAATTGGCGGCCACTTCAAATTGGTAGATTGAAATGAAATGAAATGTCTAAATATTTGGACCTACTAGCTTGGTATGTGTACACATAGTGTCAACTATTTCTATTAATACCAGTGGCGGAATTAGAGGGGGCGTGCGCCCCCCTAAAATTCGCAAAGCATATGTTATACAACGTTAACTAAGCAGTTCAATAAATAACTTATTCATGAATGGTTAACTCGTGACCTGTAGTAAAATATTCTCACACATTGTAAATACACGTTGGATGTGTTCGCTGATTCATATATGTATTCGCCGTCAGTAGTTCAAAGATTATTCCATTCTGATTGGTTCCGAGGTACCAGACATCAACTATCTTCTCACGCTAATTAAACATTATTTCTGCAGTCAATTTTACAACTACATGTATACGTGCTATTTAGAAATTATAAAATGGACGAAAATTCTAGGTCAAGAAAACAAGCAAGATTGGATACATTTCTGATTCCTCACAAGACGAGAAAAGTCAAAGGTAAACTAAAAAGTAAATTCAATCAATACTTCGAATAATTAATTTAACAATTGATCTCATTTATAAAACATACAACGAAAACCTATAACGAGAGAATCAGATGATGAAACTGAGACAGTGTGGAGAAACTTGAGTGTCCCATGAAAATGGTCACTTCTCTTTAAATAATGGTTCAAATAGTTCTTGAATTCGAAATTCTGCAAGTTCATATGAAAAAAAAATATAAGTTTGATTTGTATACAAATACCCGAAAATGTTGCCTTTTACTTTTCAAGTAAAGATCAGTAAAAATACGCGTTGGTATATTGTACATTAAAATACAAAAGTAACATATTAATAAAAAAAAAATTAGCGGCAATTTATTTGTAACAATCTCTGCATCTGCCCGAGGTATCTGCACAAGAAAGTGTGAACAAATCCTTTGTTTGTTTATTGTTTAAACATATTTTATTGTCTTATAAATGTACAATTAGATTGGAAACAAGTTATATCAACTTAGTATATCCGCTCTATACAATAATGTTATATACATAAATAAGAAAATGACAGCAAGTTACATAATATAATAAATGTATAAATGAATATATTTGATAAACAGAAGTAATGTCCGGGTACGTTTATATTATTTATATCTACCAATGGATGTCTGTACATTTTTTTTACACATTTTTAACAAATAATTCTGACTACAATTTATTTGTAATAAATTAATATCTACAACTGCACATGCAAGTGTGAAAATAATCTCGACAAAATGGTTTATGCATATCTCACACCTAATTTCCGTAAACATATTTCTCGAGAACTTTGATACATTTTTTTGTTTGATCTTTTAGTGTAATGAGGTTTTTACGCCCGTTGCTCAAACACTTGATGTCCGTCCGTCCGTCTGTAAGATTTCTGCAATCCGCAACTCCCCTGACTGTAACCACGCAATTGATTGACGTTAAACTATATAATGTACTTGAAATACATTGTAGTTGTCCACAATGGTTTTTAGATTTTTCATTGAAGGCCGGGTGGAGGGGGTAGGAGGATGATTCTGCAACCCGCAACTCCTAAATCAGGGGCGGATCCAGGGGGGGGGGGGGGGACGAACCCGGCGCGCTCCCCCCTAAAATTGGAAAAAATAAGATTTTTTTGCGTAAAATGGTGATTTTTCACACGAAATACCCCAAATATTTTCGCGCCTCCCTCCGCTCGGCGCAATTTTTTAAAGTGCGCCCCCCTAACTTGAATTCCTGGATCCGCCCCTGAATACTGCCTTTAAGAAAAAGAATGGCAGAAGGTTGCAAAAGGAAGGGTGCATAAAAGCATGTTGTGTCAGCTCCTGAACCCGGAAAATTTTTCAGGTCATTTCCGTTTTTGGAATAGTTTTATTGTCAACTTTATTTGCTGCCGAACCGTAAGTTATGACCACATAGACTAAATAAAACTTGTTTCATTACTTGTTTCTTTATATATATAATATATAGATTTTATACAGATTTTTCTCTATTTCGCCAGATAAAACGTCAAGATACTGTGGCCTGTGGTTTTGGGTGAAGAAATTGTTTCCCTGAAAATTCAATTTGGAATACGGCGGTACCTTTACTAAGCTATTCATGCATGTTTAAAGTCGAAATATGTTCCCAGCAATTAGAAATCTGCAATTCCGTGTGTATGTTTATCGTCCTCGCCATTGTTGTGGAGACTGATTAACTTTCGGTTGTTTTGTTCCGATGATTGCCGATCATGACCTCGTGACGAAAAGATAAACGGGGCCGTAGCTATAATCCGACAGTCCGATAGTCCGACAAATGCTTTAAACTGATGAAAGTTTTGAAAAATAATTTGGCCAAAAATGATATATTCGTAATTTCAGGATATGGGCCATTCATTTTTATACGCCCGTCAAAATACGGGCTTATTATAGCATACCGCTGTTCGTCCGTCCGTCCACGCCTCGTACGATAACATCTCTCACTTGTTCCCCCTTTTACTGATAGGTCACGTCGTGACATACATTGTATTGATAAAAGGGGGAGCAAGTGAGAGGTGTGATTTTAGTCAGTTTAGAAAACGCCAGTTTTCATATGGTACATGAACATACAATTAATTGGTTTAAAAAAGTGCAGATTATTAATTACTGTTCTTACGCTGCGCAACCGACCTTCAATTGTCATAAAAGAGAGGGGGGGGGGGGGGGCGTATCATGGCACAGTTGTTTATTTTGTCATATTCCGATGCTGTTTCTTTCCGTGATATAAGGGGACACTTAGGGACAATTCCTTCAATCGTAACTTTTTATATATGCGTTTGTCGTAGAAGGCGACTATAGCAGGGTCACCCGTCAGAATCCCGGGGAATAAAAATAGAACCAACTTGTCGTCGGAAGAGACAGAAAAACAAGTTCCCGTGTTAAGCCGTTGCCCATGTTGACCCATCCCAGAGTCCCCCCTTTCTGATTTTTTGTTTACAAACTTTTCTCATCCTGAATATGACTGAAATATTGCTTGCTGGACCTTAAGCAATCAATCAATCAATCAATTCGCACACATTATTGTATCCAGCTCTATTGGTGTGTCGACATTGCTTTTTAACATAAATATTCCATGATAAAGGGCGGGGGACTCTGGTACGCTCTCCCTTTGGCTTTTCCTTTTTTTTTGTATTTCTTTTTTTGTGTATTCATTTATTTCATCTTTCATTTTAATAGTGACTTTTCTTGGCTGGACTCGGCTACATGCTACTTAAATAAAGCCTGAAGTAGTCGCTACTAAAAAATATACGGGATACTTACACTACCGGTTCATCACGATTGGATCCAGGTCTTTATGGAGTCCGCGTTGTTCATATATGTGGTTTTTTTTAGCTCGTGTGGCCCTGCCAATTGTTTAAATTTGTCCGTCTATGATATCGTGTTTCCGTTGTTCTGGACCTTTCTTTGGTGAGTAAACGGTTCGGTTTCTGGCCCCATATTACACATGTTATAGTGTTAACTTTCAAAGAAATATAGCAATTGTCGGACTGTCGGACCGTCGGACTATCGCACTGTCGGACCGTCGGACTGTCGGACTGTCGGATTATAGGTCGGGCCCCAGATAAACAATCATGGATGCTGATGTAAGCACGCACACATTCCTGACAATGATTATTGAGAAATCTGTCTGTGTGTGAACCATTTTTTTGTTGTGTGCAATTATTCTTATGTGGTACACACCGAACATATTTCTACTTGCATCCGACATTTTTTTCATCAACTGAACAGTGCTCATGAGCGATAATCTCCCCCAAAGAGTTCAAATCTTGGGTCACGCGCATATCATTTGCTGTCAAATATTTTGCGATTTGCTCTTAAAATCTGCTTTTGAGCGGATTTTTAATGTTATGCAGTTGATTTTAGTTGAAATTAAGTGACATATTAAGTGAAAATATTTAATCCAAAAATTCCACGATATTCGCCTTTCATATTACTTTAATATACAACTAAATGTGCATTTCTATATATTTTTTCAGATCACCATATACAGCTATGGATCTTTAGCAGGTGACATTTGATGAATATTTTTATAAAAGAACGAACTTTCTTTTGTCCTTTGAATTGTAAACACAGATCAAAAACTACGCACGAATGCAAATTTTCCCTGACGAAAACTGTTTTGTTTGAGTGCGAGTATAAATAATTTTCCCATTTAAATGGCCAGGTGAACGATATTAACCTCGTCACAAAAATGGGTCAAACAATAAAATTACAGCGGCCTGTATCATTGGCCTCTATAGGCGACCTATAAGTGATATTAGAGGTCGCATTTACAATAGTTTTACTGGGGGGGGGGGGTATTATTGGACAAATGGTAATGAAGTGCATGAATAGTTCGACATGGTAAAACACGTGTCAATATGCACGTGTAATTGTGCTCAATGATAAACAAGAGAACACGTTTACTTATTATTAAAAATTAATAGACATTTTACAACTACTGTTTTCCAAAATGTTATTATATCTAAGCAGTATATCGATTTTCTAAATCGGACACACAAAAAAATCATTTTTTGTCCCGAAATAGATAGAAATTTTTCACATGATAAACACACGTGACATTCTGTAATATATAGGTAATACAAAAATATGATCAATAAAAATATAAATAAGCAGACCTCGTGTTAGTTATTTTATTTACACAATATTCTGCTCATAAAACGTAGTCAAGAAATGTGTACAAAAATTTAAAGAAATTGAAGTTAAGAAATGTGTACAAAAATGTAAAGATATTGATGTTAAGAAATGTGAACAAACTGTAAAGAAATTGAAGTTATCGCCGACATTTGTGAGACTAGTAAACCGTATTTATATATATAAAGGAAAATTGAATTGTTTAAGACCTTAAAGTAAAATTCAAAAGTTAAATCATATTTGGGGATTCGTTTTTTTAATCTAAATATTAATTACAGAAGTTTAACAACGATTTAAAAACTTACCAAGTCCTGTCAAACTTCCGATGTGGAAATAATGACATATTTTGTAGGTAATTTTTAGTCTAGCTTTGCATATTTAAAGTACAAATGTAATAAAATTTAAAATGATCGATTTATATAACAAATGATATATTCAGGTTGAACACGAGCTTTGACATACTGTCATGCCGCGGTGAACTGTGTTTACTAATAATTATAAAGTCATGACTATGAATTACGTACATGTAAATTTAAATGTATATTCCAACAGGAAAAATACTTAGATAATATAAAAGAATTATCAAATCGATCAACCCTAGCACGCTTTCGAATAAGTGCGCATAAACTTGAAATTGAAAGGGGCAGATACACAATTCCAAAAACTGCAGTTGAAAATAGAATATGCAAACAATGTAACTGTGGAGGATGAAGAACACTTATTAATTAAATGCAATAAATATTCCTTTGCTAGAAATACTTTGTTTTCTAATATAAATAACGATTTTTTTTCAGAATTATCAGATAGAAATAAGTTTATATGGTTATTAAGTAACGAAGACAGAAATCTGTAAAAATCTTGCAAATTTTATAGCAACTTGCCTTTCAATAAGAGATTTATCAAATAAGTAACTGAATATATTTATGTTCTATTACCAACAGTGCTGATCCATGTTTATATATATTTGTACAATAATAGTAATACCCCCAGCAAAGCTATTGTAAATGCGGCCTCTAATATCACATACAGGCAGCTAATAGGGGCCGATGATACAGGCCGCTGTACTTAATAATTTGACCCATTTCTGGGACAAGGTTGATATCGTTTACGTAATGCATTTCTCTTACTATTATCACACTAGTGTTCGAACAGTGGATTATTTTTAAGAATCTAGTGTTTATTCTTTTGTTCTTGAATATATGAACTTTAACCTTTTACTGTTTTAGGCTTAAAAACGCGTTTTACTTAGTTTTGGACTTTCGTGTCTCGAACCATTGCTGGGTTTTTCAGTCTATTTTATCTTTCAAAACTTCCATCTAACCACTCGGCTACGGTGACCACTACTACTATACGCTATAATAAGTATATTTGACTCTTGATAGTAAGCTTTGTTAAAAAAAAAAATCAACAATTTGTTTAAAAAAGCAAGTATTTCAGATCTGGCATAATTTATGTTTAGAACTGACGAGTATGTGAAAAACAACTAACGAACCGACCGCAAGTAATAACAAATCAGACAGACCACAGATGAAGATTTGGGACACTTGAAAGACCTTGAAATAACTAAATATAAACGATTCCGACCTTGAAATAACTAAATATAAACGAGAATCGAAAGGACGTTGACCGATAAAAAATTGTCGTTTTATTTGTGTTAACTGTTGTCTTATTTGGCTTTCTAAACATTAAAAGTGTAAAAATATATGCCATACCATATATTTTTTCAACAACACTATTATTGTACAAGTTAGATACATTATTATTGAAACAAAAGAATTTGCTCGTATTGGATATAACGGGTTTCTTTTTCCGCATTCGTACTCAGGTGACGGCCTTGGTGCTACGCACCTCGGCCTTCACCTGAGTACTTATGCGGAAAAAGAAACCCGTTATATCCAATACGGTTCGCTTCTTTTGTTTCAATAGTACTGTATCTTATTCTTTTGTTTGTTCTAGTCATTTGTGCATTCTTTCATACATGCATGTTCCTTATGGAGCTTTCTTTATTAATAAAGAATTTGAATTTGAATTTAAAATATATTATATAAATAACGATCACAACACGGATATGATGGCAAAACATGTACGCAAGTCGTATGCTTAAAGATTTTAATCAGTGATCGGTCATCTGGTCTACATCAACTGACTTCCCATGTGTTTCACTATATTGTGTTTTAAAAATATTATCTATATTTGTGACAGGTCAGTGGTTTTCTGGGTTCTCCGGTTTCCTCCACCTGTATAACTAACCGCCTCGATATAACTGAAATGTTGTTGAAAGTGGCGTTAAACACCATAAACAAACAAACATATATTTGTGTATGTGGTAGATTTGTTGACATTATCATGTATGTATATTATTTGTAGGGAGATGACAGTCCATAAGTTGTGATAACTTTTTGTCCGATCTCATTGTGGTTTTATTTGCAATAAAATAATATTAAATATAAGTCCAGCCGCAAATACATAGTTCATGCATTTCCAGGACGAAAACAAGCTTAACAATCAGGACCGACCGTAGGAGGTGCGAGACCCAATTGAAAAACCTGCAGTGTGTTGTTGTATGTACAACCAAGAGTAGATAACTCCAGCCCGGGGCCCAATTGATTTCGATGCAAAAATATGTACCTTTTGCACAGTATTCATATAATTTTATACAGGGGTCACAATTCAGTTAATATTGAATTTCATGAACATAGGAAATACATTTCAGTGGGAATAAAATTAATTGTTACACCCATATTAGGGCATAAACTTACAACTAATAAAACATGCATTTATTTACCTTTATACATGCATACATGTTTGTTTGATGGTGTTTAACGGCACTTTAAACAATATTTCAACTATATCGTGGCGGTCAGTTTTATTGGTGGAGGAAAACGGAGTACCCGAAAAAAAACACCGACCTGTCCAAAGTCACTGACCACCCAATCTAATTAAAATTAGATCTACACACTTGCTCCCTATTTTCTATCGGTTTTTTTTTTGGTCGCTCGTGTGTAGGCTACGAGAAACAAAAAAAAAGATTGAAAATAGGGAGCAAGTGTATAGATCTAATTTTAATTAGATTGCTGACCACCTATCTCACATAATGTTGTATCGAGTACACCTCGCCATAAGCGGGATTCGAACTCACAACGTTAGTGGTGATATGCATTGATTCCATAGGTGTTTACAAGGATTTGATAGTATACAAATCCTTGGTGTTTATAAATCCAACTACCATACGATCACGATAACATTTTAATTTGAATTTGAAATATTGACAAGGTCTATAATTGATATATCATATTTTCATGAAATATTAAAAATTATATAAAATGAGTCAATTTGGAACGATATTATACATAGTGTAGTAAACATTTAACACTAAACTAAATATATTATAGATCTATATATATTTTTTACATTGTAGAAATAAAAACACAATATGCTTTTGAAGATAGAAAACCAACGAAAAGTACAAATTAATTAAGGCGTTGTTTACACTGTCCAGAATTGGGACTACCATTTCGGCAAATGTTAAGAGGTTACAGGGGCGTAGCTTACTATGTTATTCTACCGAGGCAGGGGGCTGCCTGAAGCGCCCATTGGGGTACAGGGGCAAAGCCCCGTTGGGGGTTTGGGGGGTAATGCACCCCATAAGCAATTTTGAGTATATTTGGGACCAGTTTTGCTTCAAAATAGTCATAAAAATATGTCACAGCTATACACAATTGTACATTCATAATGGTCATCTAACATGTACAACTTAGTCCAAGAAACTTTGTTAATTGCCGATTCAAAAATATTATGGATTGCATTAGACAAAATCACACATATAAACTTGAACATACTATGTTCGTGATTGCTATACAGGAACAGCACCTTATAATTGCTGTTCTTCATCTTGAAGTTGCAATGAGGCCTAAACCCTTCAACTAGGTGCCATTTCCGTCAGTAACTGAGTCTTAGTCTGTTAACTTATTTATTATCCCTTTATTGAGAACATGAAAATAAAATTTAATTGTCTCAATATCTTTTTTTTGCATATATTTATTACTGAGGCATCTGCCTCAACGTAAGCTACGCCCTTGTGTTAGGGTTAACGTTATGGTTATCGCGGTGGTCAAATGTCAAATTATCTCGAGTATAAAAATATTTGAATACATATCAAATTACATAATTTAAAACCATACATACCTGATAATCAAGTGTTTTCCAAATATTCTACAATATTAAATTATTGACAACTAAATCCTTTATTTATTCTTTCTTTTTTTTCTTTCTTTTTCAAAGCTTCTAGGTTCTTACCTTCCTTCTTTCAAGTTGAACTCACACGTTTGTTTACCTGCAGCGTGTCAAGGTCATGTGATACCCGAATTTTGACATTTTTTTAAATGACCTATTTCAAATAAACGGTCCAGGTGTTTTTGTAAATATTTTATTTATTTATTTATTTAGACGTTTTGTGTCTAGACTATGTCATGTATGTAAGATAAGATCAGATAAATAAGATTTTTTTTTATTGCAAAATCAGGGCACACATCATATAGTAATATGACTGGAAAATATATTTCAGTCAAATACAACTATTTTATGTTAGCAAAAGGGACAATAAAACTAAAAATAGGTTACATTTATTGAACAAAAAAGGCGAATACAAAAATGTATATCATCAGATATTTTGGTAGGCCATGTGACGAGTTCGCAGAACGAGTCTGGCCTATCAAAATCGGAGGCGTAGCTGCATATACGCTGTCATGCCATGGCGTGCACATCGGCAGGTTAACAAAAAGGAAATAGAATTAAAAAAAATGTATTGTAACTTTTAACAGTCTAATTAAATCAGTATAATTAATATATATCGCTAATAAGACGTACAAGTTACTTTTGTATGGTAATTGTGTGATGGACAAGTAAAGCGGACGCATTGTATACCTTTAAGATGTCAATATCCAGTTGTGGTCCATGCGTTAGAACGCTTACAAAACCAAGGCGATGACAAAGCCGGGCAGTTTCTTACATCCATCATGCGGTTTCAGTTTATCAATAGCGGAACATATTTTACATAGCACTGTTTATCTGTCAACATTCCTCCAAGATACCGATTACGATATTCTTGAAGCAATCAAAGAATCCAAGACCGTCATTGAAATGCTAAGAGCTCAGCGACAGGACGAATCGCTTTAGGATGAGTTGTATCAGTCTGCGCTTAACTTAGCCAAATCTTTTGATATATCTGATAGTATGCCAAGGCGAGGTGGTAGACAGACTACCAGAGCCAATCACCCCGCGGAAACGCCAAAACAGTATTGGTGAATTTCTTTGTACTATCCATTTTTGGACAATTTGATTACGAACTTGAAACACGTCTATATAAATCGGAAAACTGCTTCCATGCACAGCATCTACTGCCCCGTGCTATAGACAAATTAACTGATGATCATGTTGCTACAATATACGAGGCATATCAGGCTGACATTTATTTGTCATTAGAGGATTTCAGGAGAGAAGTAGCCAGATAGCGAACCCACTGGGTCATTACTAAACATAATGTTTTGCCAACAACACTTTGTACCACACTTGATTCTGTAAATCCAGTTCTGTTTCCTTTTATAGATACAATATTAATAAAACTATGTGTTTTGTTAACCATGCCAGTAGCAAGCGCTACTGCTGAAAGGTCATTTAGTGTACTGAGACGTTTGAAAACTTATGTTAGGTCGACCATGAAGAATGACAGGCTATCTTCCCTTGGATTGATGCATATTAACCGAGATTTTGAAGTGGACCTGTACAAAGCAATGGAGGTGTTCGTATCTGCCAAGACACGAAGGGCAGATTTTGGACAATTTAAAGAAATTCTTGTCTATCAAAGTCATTAAAATTGTGCTCGATTCTATGTTATATATGAAACCCTAAAATGACCCCAGATCGCACCATTTTGCATCTCGTCAAAACAAAATCCCAGACCCGCTCCCCCTCTCAAGAATTATGGCGTGCAGACTATTAAGTCTCAGCTACGCCCCTGAAAATATCTGATGGTGCACGAGTAACTTTGTTCAATAAGGGACTTGTATCTTGCGACGTCAATCAAAGTTTTTTAAATTTTGCTGTTTGAGTGAGAGTATGTAAGCTTTATGATGATATCTTGTATATTTTGTTATCGAAGATATTGTATGATGTGACGTCATCTAGCTCCACCTCCTCTCTGGGTATCATGAGATATTGTACGGCTGTTGACAATAGAAAAGACGAGAAAGCATGATACAAAAAGAAACCACAACGCAGTAATGTCAATATACGACATCTAATAACGAATATGACCTCCTAAGTCCTTGGGAAGAGTAGGTGATTGTTGCTAAACATTAAACGAGCAATTTTTCAGAAATATCATCAAGAGAATAAGAAACATTCTGTTGAGATGATGATGACGATGTTCGCTTTGTACTAGACCAAAACGTACGCTAAGTTGGCTTTGTATAGTGCTTACTGAAACGACGTACAGTCCGCAGGTAGACATGCCACTCTACTCCGACACATTATTCTGATTTCGAGCCAGTCATTTCTTTAGTTATTACTCCTTGCTGTGTACTTAGCGGGAAATCAGCAAATACCTATTTTATAGTCTGTTTGACTCAACTGCGGCTCAAACCCACGATCTACTGCACTCTGGACAATGAAGCACTCTATACATTACGCCACACAAGCGGTTTGGCCTCCTAGACTGCTCAACCTGTTTGACTCGCATAGACAGTCAGTTTCTTAACAAAGTCTTGCTGAATATTATTCCACTCTTATTTAACAACAATGCGCATCTACACTAGATTTTATGTGCGTTCTTGCGATTGTGGATTCAACTTCCGATTTCATCCCAGATAAGTTCAATTGGCGATATCTCTGAAGATCATGCTGACCAAGGAAGCATACATGATCATACGAACTCTACACTCACGTGACATATGTGGCATTATTTTGTTGGAATGTATGGTTGAATCCAAGACGATAAAGAAACGGAATTCTGGGTATGTAGGGAAAGTTTTAAGATGTCAAAGGGGTAACAAGAAGCCGTAAATCGAAGGACAGACAATTAAATAGCCAACCGAAAAAATGAAAAGACAAACAATGGTTCACAAAACACTACGTCGAAGACTAAAGATTGAGCAACAGGAACCCAATTAAAAACCGGAGGTGAACTCATGTGCTCCGGAAGGGTGGACAGTTCCTGTTCGGCCACTAGTGGTTGCCGTTGTGTTACTCATAATCCGATGATAAGTCATTTTCGGTGATGAGTTATGAAATAGGAAAGGACGGATTTTAACTATGACAAACGGAACATATGCGTGGCCATCTGAGAAACAGACATTCCGCAAGAGTTAACCAATTCATGAAGGCAACCGTAAAATTTTCGAAGTGATGTTTTCAATTTTACCATGTAGAACCATTGCTTCTGTACATGCTTTATTAGCAGCAACTATCTCCAATCCTTCGAAGGGACCTGTGTGGTCGTGATCGTATATATGATAGTTTTTTTTTTTTTAACTAACTATGCAATCAGTACCTATCACTACTAACGTTGTGAGTTCGAATCCCGTTTAGGCGAGGTGTACTCGATACAACATTATGTGATAAAGTTTGTCAGTGACCTGTGGTAGGTCGGTGATTTTCAACGGGTACTCCGGTTTCCTCCACCAATAAAACTGACCACCACGATATAACTGAAATATTGTTGATTTTCAAGTGGTGTTAAACACCATAACCCACAACCACCCACCACCAATCCTTCGGTATCCTCGGTGACGTCCATCACTGATACGGAGACAAAAACAATCAGGATTCATCTCTAAACAGAATGTGCTGCCATTTGTGAAGTCTCCAATGACATCGAGCATGTACCCAGTTGGGTCGAGATGTTCTGTGATGACCAGCTAGCATTTATCCCTCGCAGCGACAAATAAGCATGGATATCAAACGAGAAGATCTTTTTATTTGTTTAATTTAAAATTGGAAACAATTCCGTTTCAGATATTAATGTTCATACGATTGAAATACACCGTATTTAAGAAATTACATTTTTGAAAATGAACTTAATCTACAAAAAATACACAAGTTATATAGTTGTTGATTTTATTGAAAGACATTTACCTACATGTATACATATCTTAATCTTTCTTATTTACTAGCTTGATTATTCCGCATTGCACGTACCGTTTGTTTTATCGTGACTTTGAATACATATCTATCATAATATAATTACTTTTACATTGTTTTTTTTTTATCTGAAAATGGTAGATATTTATTTAATGCACCAACACGTGTATGAAATAACCTTCATCGGGTACGCTCAAGGTCCAAAAAAGACCTTCAAAAGCTACGGTTCCGCAACTAATTTTGGGTTTTTCCGTAATATTTTGTCAATTTTTGCCAAGTATGCAAATTAGACTTAATTTGAACAAAATTCATTTAAAAGACTAAAAGGATGTTTTTTAATGTAGTTTTATTTAAATATATAGGTAAGATTGGAAGTTTCTGACTACTACTTTTTACAACTTATATTACTGTAGGGAAAGTTATATCCAAGTCCGGGACTACATACACGAATAGTACTCATTCTTTTAAACTGTTTTTTCAAGATGGCTGCGCCCATGAAACATAGTGCGACCTTTTTGTCGCAGATGTATTCAAGAGAAAGCTTACTGTTTGGTCGAACCATTTTGGTATGCAATTAACAGACAACATTAAACACATTTAAACAATATTTCACTACAAAATTGTTTGAAAAAAATCCATGCCTCATGTCGATTTGTTTACAAATCGGAGGGGTCAAATGGGGGTGTGACTTTTTACCCAAATACACCCAAATACACCATAAAATCGTATTTATTGTATTAGTTAAAGGTTCTATATGAATTATTTTTCATAAAGAAATTCAAATTTCATAAATTTGTCACAAGAGTAATCAAAATGATCAATTTTATAACGATTATAAACATCGATACACCAACATGGCCGCTTCCAACAAATACAAATGTACCCAAACACACTCTGAATCTGAAGAAATACGATGCAGGACCACCACTGGTATAAGCGCATCGGTGAGCGAACTGCTAGATTAGTAGCAGGTCGGGAGTAAGTTTTAAAAAGACTAGAATTGTTTTCAGTATCAGAATTTCTGTAAAAATATAAAAAATAATTTGTATATATCAGACTTTTGAAAGACGAAATTTTTAATGTATATTTGGGTATATTCGTGATTGTAAGTGACCCGAACGAGATCAGGATCGTTTGATATTGTCCGTCAAAACCTGACTATTTTGTTGAAATTCATGAAAATATAACGATAGAGGAGCTAATAAATAATTAATTATTCATAAAGCATCTCAAAATAATAGAAATAATATACAAATGTAATTTGAATCTGTATTTGGGTAAAAAGTCACACCGGTCAAATGGTTATGATTGCAATTCTTCTTCTTCCGGTATAGAACAGGAGTCGTTGCCAACTGTTTCAAGTTCTGTTGGTGCTACTCATGTCAGGCACACACCGATGTAGTCCCCTAGTCTATTTACATCTAAAACGTTCCATATTTTTACAATTAAAACTATATACATGGGGTCCATGGTCTAGCAACTGGCGAGGCTGACCCCAAGGTTAGCCCTATACTCCTTGATGGTAGCTGCAGCAACTGTGCTGGCTGGTAGGAGGTTCCAGTCTCTGACTGTTCGTTGGAAGAAGGAATTCCTGTATGTTTCGTTATTGGTTCTTTCTTGGAAAAGGCGATGTTGGCCTCTTGTCCTGCTGTCGCTATGCCTAATATATAAATCCCTGTTGATGTCAATCAGGTTGTGCTGGATCTTGTATAGCATGCATAGTCTACTGTTCTGTCTTCTCTGTTCTAAGCTTTGCCAACCAAGTGATGTTATCATGTCAGACTTGGGGTCAATTACTTTCAAATGTAATCGATTACATTACAATTACTATGCAATTTTCATGATTACATTACATTACGATTACATCAATTTTCAAATGTAATCGATTAATTACAATTCATGCTTCCGAGACGTCAATCAGAATAAAATAACCGACCAATCAGTGCGCCGCATTTTTAATGAGATCAGGCGATGCCATCTTTGTCCCACAAACAGACCGAGTTGTGTATTTGTGGGAACGTAGTTTTATATATAAATTCTGCTAGTTATATCGCCGAAATGGTGCTTCAATGTGCAATTCAGATGAGCGATATCCCGAAAGACATTAAAAAACTGTCAAATGAAGATTGCTTATTTATTTTCACCAATGTCACGTTGGTCTGAGGTCCAAAAAATGTAGTCATTTAAACTACATATTTAGTTCATCAGATGTATCATTGAGTCCCTTCATGTTTGAGAGGCATTATATAGCCCCCTAAACTACATGAAGGCCAAATTATTTATTTTCTCGATAAGTAATATTAAATTAATTATTTTCACTGGCATCAAGAATAAATGATTTATTTACAAAATCGCCCATTGCCTTGCACCCCCCCCCTATTTTTCCTCACACACACATGTACACCCAAATCAAATGGTCGTCCTCTTATCATTCTTAAAGTTGTATTTTTCGCAAATACATAAACTTTCTCAGCAGAAATTAATATTCACGTGAGTATTAGATTTATATAAATACAAAAGAATTGATTTCATAATATTTTCACGTGTCTATGAATGAATGAAGGAAGAATTTCAAGATCGTTTTCATCCTGTTTGTGCATAATTAATGATTTGGTAAAAAAAGAGATAATATTATCTTAAATCAGAGCAATTCAGTGATTATGAACTTAGTAAACAGACGTTATCTTTGATAAATATCAATTGTTGTAGATCAGTATGTGATTATACACATACGCGTGCACGACCCGCTGTGTAGAATGGACAAAGGTATTTATTGTTTATCGTTTGCATTAGCCTTGAAGCTGTATGAAAGAAAAACAACAAAATTATAAAAGATTTATATACCCAACTTTACAGGTACAGTACGATTCTGAAAGTTTGTCATCGCCAATTTCGACATGAAGGTTGTGTGAATCTTGACTTTTTCTCATTGACCGCCAATATCTTGCATCCACACGTATGGCTCCACGTGCTTCCGAAATTTTAATATTGTGGATATAACCTTGGGTGAAATAATTTAAACCCTTTTCTAAGGCCTTTTTGGACAACGATTCAAAGTCGGGTAAGAATGAAACTGCGATATTATCGAGAATTTTTTCTAAAGAATCGGACGCGAGCTTGGGATGCTAAGCAATCATTTTGAAAATGTAACCGATAAGCTTGTGGCGCATAGCAACAATTGCTAAGGAGGCGGGACTTAAATTCTTATCTCGGAACTATCAATTACTTTGTAAATGTAATCGATTACATTACTGATTACATTTAATGTCATGACAACCAATATTAGTGTTTTATGTTATAATTTTTTCTCATATGCATCTATCCAATATCTCCCTTTTTAATGTATTTCTTACTCAGAACAATGAATTACAATTCAGTTTTAATGTGATCATTACATGCAATAAGATACATTAATATTAATTAACTATATTATTGTTGTCAATACAACCTAAACTGTCTTGACAATATAAAATCATAAACTCGGCCAATATAAAAAAAAACTAAACCAATATCGATATTGGCTTAGTTTTTTTATATTGGCCGAGTTTATGATTTTATAATTACCCATTATAAGATAAAATTTTATGGTTAATTAATAAATATATCATTTACGTTGTAAATTATAAATAGCAATTCTCATTTTCCTTTTTTCATAAAATAAGTTGTGTCTTATTACTATGACCAATATTCATTCCATCTTATACTATTAGTAAATATTATAACATACATTTGCACATTTTAATAATATATATCAAATAATTTCAAACATCCTGTCAATAGTTTATTGTGGATAATAAACTAGCAGTTAACCTGAGCCACAGATAAAATTTGTAATTAAGGTCTTATTTATGACACCAAATTATGTAACAATCACCATTACTAAATTTCACACCATTTCAATATGTGTCCTTGATATATAATTCAGAAGATAAAAAAAACCCAAGTCATTCTGATTCTAAAAATTGCTTAAAAATAGGCATAATTTCTCAGTCTAAATATGAAAACTAAATCTTTAATTTATGTAAATAGGTTTAATAAAATATAATTTAAAAATTTAGAGCTGTTTTCACTGAAATTTTTGAAACCATAATTAAATTTTTTTTGTACTTGTGATAGTTTTGATTGCAATTAAACATAGAAGAATATCTTTTGATCATGTTGTGATTGCTACTTTATTTTAATAGAGTTTTTTTTTTAAATTTCATAACATATTTTTTTATTTAGATGTCAATAAACTTTATATGTTTTCTAGGTAAACCATTCTACATTATTTGTTAAATAAATTCCATGAAGAAAATTCATTTACATAAATCATACATTAAATATCTAAGGAGATATATGTTTCAGTTAAGAAAAAATAAGTCAAAATGATGAAAAGTAATCTAAATGTAATCAGAAAGTAATCATGATTACAGGGTCAAATTGAATGTAATCGATTACATTACGATTACATGTAATCTAAAAAATGGCCGATTACAGATTACATTCGATTACATGAAAAAATGTAATCGATTACAACTGATTACAATTACAAATTACGATTACCCCATGTCTATATCATGTTGGTCACACAACCAGGTGTTCGGTTGGTGTAATTGTTGGTGAGAAAGCGTGCGGCTCTTCTTTGGATGTTCTCCAATGCCTTGATCTTACTTTGGCTAGTTGGATCCCATACAGTCGCTGCGTATTCGATGGTTGATCTCACAATTCACTGAATTTGTGCGTGTGTAACATGACAGTAGATTATGAAAAGAAAGTTAAACAGTAATTCATGTTTTATGTTCCTGGACCTCTCATTATAAGCCTCCTCTCTACCAACTGAGCTACATGACATACAATCCTTGGTATACCAATGGCAAATGCCTCTTGTAACAAAACTTTGCATAAATCAGTCAAAATCAGTTAAATGGGACCACATAAATATGAAATTTAAAAAAAATCAATTTGCACTGATACCAAAATGGTTCAATTGACTTTGGCAACCACAATACTGGAATACCAGTATTGTCCACAATACTGGTATAAAAATTTTATACCAGTATTGTGACTTGGTAATTAAGAGGGTCCATACATTTACCCAAGAATACCGCTAGAATACCCTTTGAATGCCCAAGAATACCACAAAATACAAATAATATAAAGATCTTGAAAGATGTTTTATTTTTTTTATTTTGTTGACGGAGATATTTCACAGAAGGTAATGCTGATTGAATTATTATTTGTACTTCTTAACTATTGATCGTTAGTTCTATTTTCATTTATATTTTTTATTATAATTTTTGTTAATAGTATTTACTTTAAGGTATTTTTTTTTTTTTTTTGAGACTTAATATTGATTTCATACATGTAAATGTGGTGAATTCCACATGCTGATTACGGCTGATTAAATTTTATTAATAATTTTTATATGAAAAAAAAAGAATAACAAAGGCATGACTCCATTTCATTTCTTCTTGTTATATTTCATGCTTATTCAACAAAATATAGATCGAAATAAAGAAATATACCCGGTTTGTATTTTTGAGGGTTTTATAGGAAAGGAGGTTTTTTGAGTAAAATGGTTTCATTACTTGTAGTAATAACATAAATGCGTAAATAGACATCCATTACAATACTAGTATTGTGGTTCAAACTGTCTTCTTGGTCAATAATGAATAAAAATGGTGACATCGGAAAGGTAACACAATCAGGCACTAAAAACCATGTAAAAGGACTTAATTTTAAATTTCTTCTTTCAGCAAAGACATCTACTGTGCTGTCGTAAACTGAATACAGAATCAGTAACATCAATTCGAAGTGATGCCAAGATTGTTAATGCTAAACCCAAGACTTTCAGTAAAGCACAGAAAATCAGCAGAGCAATGAGAGTTTACCTAGAAAAGGCTAAAACTTATGGTAAGGACATCCATGAAATTGTTTTCTGAGTGAGAGATTGTTGTTTAATGGCAAGTGAGCAATTTTCCCGCTGTATCATGGGGGGAATAAGTTACATGTCGATGAGATGATGGTGGCTCTTTGTACTAAACCACCAGGCTTAGTTGGATTTTTATAGTACTAGCTCACTGAAACAACAATCTGTGAGTAGACATATCGCTCCACTTGAAGACATAATCCTGATTCCAAGCCAACCAGTCTTTGTTCTTACTCCTTAATAATGCATGCTTAGTGGAAATGCGGAAATACCAATTTTATAGTATTTGGTTTTACTCGATCGGAGCTTGAAGACACGATCAACCACAGTCACTGTGAACATGCTAGCCATTAGTAAGTTAGTAAGACAGGATGTGAATGTACACGAGAGCATATCCAACTATATACTTAGACACAAGTTAAAGCTTTCACTGCTGTTCTGCATTTCACTGTAGAGTCTTCAACAATAAGTATAGCTCGTACCTCTAACCTCTATTTACTTCTGCTGTTAAACGCTACATCAGGGAATCTTTTTGATAAACTTCATCTGGAAAATAGAATTCCCTACACCAAAATATTATTAAAACATGATATTTTGGTGTAGGGAATTCTATTTTCCAGATGAAGTTTATCAAAAAGATAAAAAAAGAAAAGGGGGAAAGTATGCAGTCTGGTTTAACGCCATCTTCAACAATGCTTTGGTTATATCATGGTGGTCAGTTTTATTGGTGGGGGAAACCGAAGTATAGTCTCTCATGTCCATGTCTTTTCTTACTAATTTAGGGAAAGGATTAAAAATTAGGGTCGGTATGGTTAGTGGAAAGACAGGTTTTTTTATTGCCTTAATAACAGATATTGTACATGTATGCCATGCTTAATATCAGCATCTAAATTAATAAGTCTTGATTTTATATTGCAGAACAAGCTATTTCAGAGTTTGGTGCTGAGTATGAAAGTGGCAGGCGACACTTAGCAAATATCATGGGGGAAAGTCCAGATAATTTTACACATGAGGATATTCAGGTACATGTTCTCAAATAAAAGAATGAAATCTGCACTAGAAATACGATGTGATCGAAGATTTGAAATTTATTGTTTCAGGTACATTCATTGGTTCCTTAGAAAAATTCACAGCAGGTAGACATTTTCTCCTGATAATAACATCAGTATTTCAAGCATTAGAACTATCATACATCTTTGATTAGACTTCTAACTTGTGTTTTAACCCTTGGTTTTCAGAAACCTCAGATTTGCCACAGGTTGTGAAATGGGTAATGATTGAACTCCCTGCTACATATACTATGTATAAAGTATCTTGTTGTAAGGATAAAAAAGGAATGTTTTTTTTAAATATTTATTACCATCATTGAAAGCAGTCTTTTTCATATTTCCTACATTTACTTTTTGTTTAACTGTATGTTTAAAAACAATGTGTAATTCAGAAACAAACATGGAATCAATATTTCTTTATGAGATGGGTTGGGTATTGTTGTTTAACACAACTTTTAGAAATATTACAATTATATGTATCATATAGTGGTTAATTTTCATTGAAACCAGAGTAAATTTAGTAAACAACTGACCTGTCACAAGAGGATGAGAATGGAGTTCATGTAAAACTAATGGTAATTATTTGCTCAAATTAATGGCAAAAAAAAAATCATTTGGCGCTACAAACGGTTGCTCAAAAAAAGGAATAAGTATGAAATAAGTTTTGTCAGAACGTACATCTCATTAACTTATTTCTGGCAGAACCAATTTCACAGAAACTTATTTTGACTAGCTATCTGACTCACACAATCTCATATATTATCAAAGAATGAAAGAATTGCCTTTACATTACACATGTATTTTAACGGCATCGGTGGTGTAATGGTTAGCGTGCTCGCCTCGAGTGCGGTAGATCGTGGGTTCGAGCCACGGTCAGGTAAAACCAAAGACTATAAAATTGATATTTGTTGCTTCTCTGCTAACATGCAGCATTAAGGAGAAAGAGCAAAGACTGATCGGCTCGGAATCAAAATAATGTGTCCGAGTGGAACGACATATCTACCCGCGGATTGCTGTTTCAGTGAGCTAGCACTATAAAAAGCCAACTAAGCATGTTGGTCTAGAGCAAAGTGGACCTCATCATCATCTCATTGAAAATTAACATGTTCTTGCCATGATATAGCTGAAAAATGCTGAATTGGCGTTAAACAACAATCACTCATTTACACATGTATTTTTATTTGTAGAAAGCCATCAGATATCTACTTCCATCAGCTCTACATAACAAGAAAGCTAGGCCTATTATCCTGGTAACTGATGTTTATATATAATTTTATAGTAACACCTGTCTAAATCAAACCTCCAGCACCTTAGGATTAGCTTTTGTGTTCGTAATTGACAGGTGTATGGTCGGTTTATACAGGTTAATATAACAGCAATTTCCTAAAGTGGAACTTTATCCCACATTCAGTTTATACAGGATTTTGGCTTAGACAGGTTTCAGTGTACTATGATCTGGTGAAGTGTTTTGGTTCTTATTTCGGGAAATAAACAATGTGTGTTTTGACAATGTTAAAATTAAGATATGTTTGTGAAACCCCATGTGTGTACATCTTGCTTTTAATTTATTAGTATTTAATACTGTAAAATACATTTTATTATTAAGTAATTTTTGTAGAATTTAGTCAACCACGTTAGTGGTGTAATGGTTAGTGTGCTTGCCTCGAGTGTGGTATATCATGGGTTCGAGCCCTGGTCGGGTGAAACTAAGATTATAAAATTGGTACTTACTGCTTCTCTTCTCATCATTTTCTTGACTTTGTAGTGCCCGTCTGCTACAATGTGCATACCTTGTTAAGGAAATTTATTTTGTATCATTCTTAGCTAAATTTATCAATTAAGCTGTGCGATAAGTGATGCTAAATTTATATTCCTAGTTTTTCTGTAGCATTGTAATTATATAATTTTTATTTATATATTTTTAGATGCCAGAGGACATACTACCATTACATAAAGGTAACTATTTATTTATTTTTTATTAGTACATAATTTTTCTACTGTTCAATCCCCTGGAAAGAAAGATGCATCCAGTATATTATGTTTAAAAGATAATGGTCAATGAACCAGTCTTTTGAAAAGGTAGTACAGTAATACCCATTTATAAGACCTGACCCCTTCTGCAACGAAAAAGTGGTGTTGAAGGGGACGATTAAGTAGTATTTTACTATGTCTGGGCATCTGAAATCTGTAGGGGCCGTCATGGTCGTGATCATATGGTAGCTGGATTTACAACTACTTAAGCAATCAGTGCCTATTACCACTTGTTGTGAGTTCGAATCTCGATCAGGGCGAGGTGTACAACATTATGTGATAAAGTTTGTCAGTGACTTGCGACAGGTCGGTGATTTTCTCTGGGTCCTCCGGTTTCCTCCACCAATAAAACTGACTGCCACGATATAACTGAAATATTGTTGAAAGTGGTGTTAAACACCATAATACCAAACTAAAAACCAAACTGAAAACTGTAACAATCAGTTTTATTTGTTTAGGAATCTAGAGTACTCAAAGAAAACCACAAGTAACAGACAAACTTTATCATATAACAATGGCCCTGTTTTCAACATGGAAGCATATATTTTAGAATCCTGTAAAAACATTCCTGTCTAGTCTACTTCTCTAAATGTTATAGTGGAGGTGAAGGGAAAAGCATTTTTTAAATTGTGACCTTATTTTTAGGTAAATACAATAATATTAATGTATTTATCAATATTTGAGTAATAATACTATTTCTTTGTTGTTCATTTACATCCATATCCATTCTACTAATATAGAAGCACATCATAGGTGTAATAGTTAGCATGCTAGCTTCGAGTGAGGTAGATCGTGTTCGAGCCCCAGATGGGTAAAACCATAGACAATAAAATTGATATTTGTTTCTTCTCCGCTAAGATGATGCTGCTTTAAGGAGAAGAGCAAAGATTTGTTTTCTCAGAATCAGGTTAATGTGTCGTAGTGGAGCGACAAATCTACCCACAGAAATTTGTTTCAGTTAACCTACACTATAAAAGTCCAACTACATGTAAGCGTGTTGGTCTAGTGCAATTCGGCCCTCGTCATCATCTCATTGAAATTGGGTGAAGAAAATGTTTCCCTGAAAATTCAATTTGGAATACGGTGGTACCTTTACTAAACTATTCATGCATGTTCCCAACAACTAGAAATCTGCAAATCCGTGTGCATCTTTATCGTCCTCGCCATTGCGTTGTGGAGACTGATTAACTTTCGGTTGTTTTGTTCCGATGATTGCCGATCATGACCTCGTGAAGAAAAGATAAACAATCATGGATGCTGAGGTAAGCACGCACACATTCCTGACAATGATTATTGAGGAATCTGTCTGTTTCATGTCGTGTGAACGAATTTTTTTTGCAATTATTCTAAATGTGGTACACACGGAATATATAATCTCCCTGAAAGAGTTCAAATCTTGGGTCACGTGCATATCATTTGCATTACTGTCCGGGAAGACAGAATTATCTGCTGTCAAGTATTTTGCAATTTGCTCTTAAAATCTGCTTTTGAGCAGATTTTTAATGTTATGCAGTTGATTTTAGTTAAATTAAGTGACATATTAAGTGAAAATATTTAATCCAAAAATTCCACAATATTTGCCTTTCATATTACTTTAACTTGTTCTCGCCATGATATAGCTGAATAATTACTGAGTTGACGTTAAACAACAATCACTCGTTCACTCACTAATTTATGTTTGTTTTAATTGTGGATAACTTTATATTTATTAGTTGCTCAGTTTGGATCTGATGGTAGACCTTTCCACTTCTTGTTTTATACTGGGAGACCAATGTTTAATGAGAAAATATATGTGAGTATGATTTTTGTGGTCTGCGTAGCAAGAGTAACAAATTTTATTTCTTCTTGTGCAGACCAGTTATCTTTTCCCTTGCCATGCCTCAGATGTTTTGTGAATATTGTAGCGACCCATTTTAAGTTAACCTATGCATGAGTAATAATTGTATGATTCCTTACAAAACACTTGATTTTTGTGTGGATTGAAATTCCAACATGGCCACCACAACAAAACAGATTTAACATAGGATCGTATGGGGAAAATATTTTAAAATTATTCTGACCTGATACATCTAAACTATTTGACAGCAAAATTGACTGTAATGTTCCTTGAATGGTCCTCTACCAAATGTCTGATTTTGTGTACATCTGAAATTCAGGACAAAAATTCCACACAGGATCCCATGGGAAAAGGAATAAATATTTTTTTATCAGAAATTATTGTTTATGTTGATCAGAAATGCAAGATGGCCACCACTGCATGAAAAAATTAACAGGACCATATGAGAAGAATATTTCATAACTTACTCTTATATCACCAGTATGCCATACACTTTGCACAAATAAAAAATATGTTACTATGACATTACAAAATAAAGGCAAGGGAGATAATTTATTAACTTTATCATTATCTCCCCTGCATATTGATATTTTTTTTTTTAAACACAATACTTTTAAGATTTTCTCACAAACATGGACACTCTTATCACACCCAGTCAAATAGAATTATTACAATTTGTACATGGGATTATATATTATTGAAAATAAGCTCAAGGGTCTTTGCATGATTTATCAAAGATTAAATTTAAATTTCTCAACCTAAAAGATTATTTTACCAAGGGACAAAACAGTTCAAATACATGTACATGACAAGATGTGTTAAATAATCTACATTGTTTGAAATCAGTGGTATAGGTATTCTTTCCCCAAACGTGTATATCAATGTAAACTTTATACTATCAAATATGGTTTATGGTGTTTAACGCAACTTTCAACAATATTTCAGTTATATCATCGGCTGTTAATTTTATTGGTGGAGGAAAGCGGAGTACCCTGAGAAAACCACTGACCTGCTACAAGTCACTGACAAACTTTATTTTGTTGTAACAAATACACCTCACCTGCTATCAAATATGGTATGTGCTGGTTTTAACCACATGCTTTGAAAACATTCAGCAGTCGTATCCATTGTATCTTTTATTTGATTAGCTGAAATATTTAAAATTATTAGAATTCATTGGTCCATTTAAACCAAAACTTTGTAGGAAATAATCTATTATACATGTACATGTATAGGGTTTTTCAAAAGATCCTTTCTTTTATTATCAGGGGACGTTGTGGCCGTGATCGTATGGTACTTGGATTTACAACTACCTAATGCAATCAGTGCTTATCATCACTGATGTTGTGAGTTCGAATCTCAATCAAAGCGAGGTGTACAACATTATGTGATAAAGTTTGTCAGTGACTTGCGACAGGTTGGTGGTTTCCTCCACCAATAAAACTGACCGCCACAATATAGCTGAAATATAATTGAAAGTGGCGTTAAACACCATCAAACAAACCTTTCTTTTATTCAGACATCCAATATGTCCACCACAGATCCATATACCACTAGTCTGATTGGATGAAATGTGATAAAAATCTTTTCAACATGGTCATTTCACTTGTATGATTGATTTTTGGATGATTTTACAAAAGAGACTGCTCATTTTGGTTTGATCGATATTCAATATGGCCACCAGAGAACATAATTTTTTTGATTGGCTGAAATATTAAACAGTTTTCTTCCAAAAAAAAATCAATGGACTATTTAATTCTCAACCTTGATACCCCCCCCCCTTAAAAAAAGGTGTGTTCTTCCGTGCTTTCCATTTTTATAAAAATAATAGTTTTCTGATTTATAATAGAGGTATAAAGACATAATCTTCTCATTGTATGGTAATTCTTATGTATGGTCTAATTATTCTTTGTTATTAACATTCTATTAATTTCCATTAGATTTAAAGTCTAAATTCAACATGTTTTCTTTTTCTTTCACAGGAATTGAGACAAAGAATAGAACGTTTAAAAGAATTAGAAGCTGAAATGTACACGTTAGGAAGATATGACGAAATTGGTTTGAAACAATTGTAAGTTTTTTTTTAAAACAATATAGTGAAGGTTGACATTCTCAACAATTAATCCCCTGGCTTACTTTTGACCTTTGAAATGACAGAAATTGATTGAAATGTAGATATTGGCTTTGAAAAAGTACAAACAAAATAGACTTGGTTAAATTAGGAGGGGGGGGGGGGGGGGGGGGGGGGGGGGTAATGGTGTTAAACACCACTTTCGAACAATTGGTTAACAACATATATTTTTGTAACAGTAATTTTGTAACTCAGTAATAGACAAATTTTCCAACTTTTTTCTGCACTAATAAGAGTACAAATATAAATAACTGTTATAAGGCCACCATGAAAAAATACTGGTTTGTTCTAACATGACTTATAATTTTCAGAGTGGGTAGGTAGATGGGCATTTTTTTAACAATTATCTGAAGAAAACAAATTATTCTTACTTTAATACACAAAGCAAATCTTAATTGACTAATTAACTAAAAACAATACACATCAAAGAAATAAATGATAATCAATGGCAAACATTACCGAGTGAGTGAGCGGGTGATTGTTTTTAACGCCAAATGAAAAAAATTTCAGCAATATCATGGCAAGAACACGTTACATTTCGATGAGATGAATTTTTATATGTTAACTCACTGAAACAACAATCTGATGTTATACTTGTCACTCAACACTGACACATTCTCCTGATTCTGAGTAAGCCAGTCTTTTCTAATGCTCCTTTATGCTGCTTGCTTAGAATTGAAGCAGCAAATACAGGTACCAATTTTATAGTCTTTGGTTTGACACGACCAGGGCTCGAACCAATGATATACTGCACTCGAATCTACCACGCAAATCATTTCACCACATATCATATGCAGTCAAAATATTAGTGAATAGTGTTAACATGCTTTGTCATAAGTAAAATGTTTCTTTTTGACAATAATTTATAGTCCTCAAATGTTTATGTGAGAGATTGTAGGTGAAAAACATGCAACAGATCAAAACATTCAATGATTTACACCTTTGTTGTTTCACAGGTGACCTTGTTCCAGAACATGACTATATTCAAGTGTCTAGTTTTCTTACTATTTTACCTGATGGGAGACCTGTGGTTGTTTGTTGTTGTTGTCTTATTTGTTACCTCATTAAGTGATTTGAGGCACAATGATGATAGTATTTGTAAGATTACATCACCCATGTTTTTGGATATGAGTTATGCTCATTAGTGACTGAAATGTAGAACAACTATTAAAGTATTTCCTTTAATTTGTGTGTAGGTGTATTGTTGGATAGTCTCTGATGTTCATTTACTTTAATTTGTGTCTAGGTGTATTGTTGGATAGTCTCTCATGTTCATTTACACCCATTATCTTTCTTCTTTTCTTACTGGCAATACATATAGAGTAATACATGGCCTTTTTCATATTGCCCTTGTGATCAGCACAATACCTTGATATCGGCCCCGAGGGCTGATGACAAGGGCAATATGAAAAAGGTCATGTATTAATCTATTTATCACATATTTTGCCAGGGCAGATAACATGTTATTACCCCGGAGGCAATTAACACGTCGCAAATTATGCTTTTATTACACATGCAAATTCGGCGTTATTTCAATAAAATATGTGATAAATATAAGTAAATGTATTTATGAATTCCCGGTTTAATTTTTTCAATCTTGGTATTGTCACAATTTTTCCCATTCATAAAACTACCGCCAAAAATTATCAAATTTACATTATCATGAAAAGAAAGATTAAACAGTGATGGTCATCAATTCCACCAATATCAACAAAACAAAGAAATTTTAAACAGTGATGGTCATCGATTCTACCAATATCAACCAAATGAACAATCAACTCTGATCTGAACTCACTGAACTAAAAAAAAGACCACAACAAATGAATTTGGAAATCCAGGTCCTGGCTTGGGACAGGCACAAATATGTGGTGGGGTTAAACCAGTTAATAGGATCACAAAGTTCCACCTTTCGATAACTGGATTCTTTAAATTTCAGGAATTTTATTGATAGTGAATGGTTAGACTACGATTCATTCAAAAGTCTTTTACGAGAAGAAACAGTCACAGAAATTGAAGTAAGTAATTTTAAATTTTTATAACAAAAGGAGTTTCTGATTGTCTTAAGGAACAGACCATTTGCACATCTCTCACTTGATTCTAAGAATATCACTTTTTCATGTTTTTATAGTGGTTACCTCCCTTTAAGGCAGACAAAAGTGTCAGTATCATGCAAAGTTCCAACGTAAATAACATATATTTTTGTCATGCTCTGTATAGAATTTAAATGTTGTGAATTTTTTATTTGCTATAAAATTAATTTCTGATTTTTTACAACATTCTTACATGGAACAGGAAGTATTTTGTCCCCTGTAAGGGAAAGAACTCAAATAAAAAAAATGTCCATCATGACCGCTTTGTTCCAGACCAAACCACTTAGTTGGATTTTTATAGCACTAACTCACTGAAATAACAATCCACGGGTAGAGATGTTGCTCCATTCGAACATATTGCCCTGATGCCAAGCAAACCAGACTTTGCTCTTACTCCTGAATGCTGTGTGCTTAGTGGAGAAGCAACAAATACATATTTGATAGTGTTTGGTTTGACACGACCTGGGCTCGAACCCACGCTCTACTGTAATGGAAGTGAGCATGCTAACCATTGCACCACTGATGTGTTCTCAGCATAAAACATCTTCTCATGCACCATATTTTTCATGAATGAAAAAACATTTTTATGAGAAATTTTCCCCTGATATTTTATTTTGTTTCTCAATCATTTTTCAAGAAAATGTAGGTTAATTAAAAAAACATTATGAAATTTATTTGTGTTCGACATCAGAATCATGTCGGTCAAAAACTACAACAACTTCGAAACTTTTTTTTTTAAATATTTTCTTCTATGATGTAATGTTACACAGATAATTTGTTCACAATTTAATAATGATTTTTTTATTTTATTATTTGTAAGTATAAGGATTTTATCAAAATGTTATCAAGACTTGCTGATCATCCACTGAATTACAAGGAAGAGGAATTCATTATGAAATATAGACAGGAGAAATTAAGAATGGGAACTGTTCAAAAGAAGTCTGTAAGTCTTAATTTAATATGTCTTTTTCTTAAAATTTACCCATCTTTGTTAGCAAATTTTATTACAGTGATAGAGTAGTTCCCCTGTTATAAGGCCACATCTCTTATAAGACCAGATTTCAGATGCACTGAGATAGTAAAATACTAGTAAATTGTCCCCCTCTTATCAGGCCAGATTTCAGATGCACTCAGATAGTAAAATACTAGTAAATTGTCCACCTCTTATCAGACCAGATTTCAGATGCACTCAGATAGTAAAATACTAGTAAATTGTCCCCCTCTTATCGGGCCAGATTTCAGATGCACTCAGATAGTAAAATACTAGTAAATTGTCCTCTTATAAGGCCAGATTTCAGATGCACTCAGATAGTAAAATACTAGTAAATTGTCCCCCTCTTATCAGGCCAGATTTCAGATGCACTCAGATAGTAAAATACTAGTAAATTGTCCACCTCTTATCAGGCCAGATTTCAGATGCACTCGGATAGTAAAATACTAGTAAATTGTCCACCTCTTATCAGACCAGATTTCAGATGCACTCAGATAGTAAAATACTAGTAAATTGTCCCCCTCTTATCAGGCCAGATTTCAGATGCACTCAGATAGTAAAATACTAGTAAATTGTCCACCTCTTATCAGGCCAGATTTCAGATGCACTCAGATAGTAAAATACTATTAAATTGTCCCCCTCTTATCAGGCCAGATTTCAGATGCACTCAGATAGTAAAATACTAGTAAATTGTCCACCTCTTATCAGACCAGATTTCAGATGCACTCAGATAGTAAAATACTAGTAAATTGTCCCCCTCTTATCAGGCCAGATTTCAGATGCACTCGGATAGTAAAATACTAGTAAATTGTCCCCCTCTTATCAGGCCAGATTTCAGATGCACTCAGATAGTAAAATACTAGTAAATTGCCCCCCTCAAGAGAGGCCACCCCTATTATAAGGGTATTTTTTTCTTGCAGAAGGAGTGGCCTTATAAGAGGGGGATTACTGTACCTATCTTAAGGAGAAACCACTCTCTTTTGGGAGACCACTTTGAAATGTCACACCTCTTAATTAACTATGAAGACTAAACCTCTTTTGAGATACCTCCGGTTTTGAAAGACCATATTTGATTGACAAAGGAGGAGGTGTGGTTCCAACAGTAATATTTAAATTTTATTTGATTTTCCACTACTTTATTTATTTCAAATAAAAACTCTAGATGGCTTCTACCAGTCAATATAGAAATTTAATATATAATATGCTTTTGTTTATCATATCTTGATAGATCAATTTTCAGGTCGTTAAACACCAATCAATCAATCAATTTTCAGTTCACCTGGTGTTCATTATTTGTACATCTAGTATATTTAATAAACATTGTTTCTTTGTTTTCATTTTAGTTAATATCACAGTCGGATGGAACGCAATACACTGAAGCCAAAGGTATGTCGTATATGTATACATTGGATATATATATATACAGTAGAGTTCGTTTATAACGAAGTCCAGGGGACTCGATCTTAGTTCGTTATAGGCATCGTTCGTTATTAGAGAAACAATGTAGAATTACCTCCCCTTTTGAAAATCGTACAGTAGAACTTCGCTGGCTCGAACTCGAAGGGGCTGTCAAAATCTGTTCTAGCTATCGGTAGTTCGAGCCACTGAGGTCACGTAATTTTAGAGAGAAAAAAATCTGGTTCTGACCTGGGCAGTTTCATTACGCTATGAAAACTAATGCACAGTAAAGTGGGCCTTTATTGTAAATTTTTTTTAATCCTTTAGACAGTTCTCAAAGACTACGGCTTCTGAATACCTCTTTGGTATCTTCAAATGTTCCTTAGAAACATTTTTTCAACTTTGTTCACGATCTATTTTATAAACAGGAAATATGAGGTCGGGTATTAACACTTGGATCGATATCGGTATAATGCTGATAATTCTGATATATATTTTTAATTGCCAATTTTACGATTGTAACAATTTTCCTTTCTTTTCTGTTTTGAATTTGAAGAATAATTGTTTCTTTTTGATATTATATACACATAAAAACTCAGGTTAATCGAAATTTCAGAACGAGTACATGTGGGATTATTGATTTTTCAATTATCAATAACGGAAGTGTCAAGTGCACTTGACCATTCTAATATGTGATCATCCGTGCATAACGGAAGACAGGTAAACGATTTGTTTGTTCAGCAATTTTCTTTGTTATATCATGTCAATTTTAAGCAAAATTCCACATGCAAACCCAGAAATCAACTTTAAATATCAGAAATATACATACACTAATTATTTAGCCTTTATTGCTAGAGTTATCTCTCTTTGCAAGTTGAACTAGGCACCAATAACTGCATGAATTGATAGGTTGGTTTGGTTTATGGTGTTTAACGCCACTTTCAACAATATTTCAGCTATATCGTGGCAGTCAGTTTTATTGGTGGAGTAACTGGAGAAAACCACCGACCTGTTGCCATACATTGATAGGAAATTGACACATTACATTATATAATTTGGATACTTACCTCTTTATACTATACTTTAAATAAAGCACCAGAATATGACTTTTTATTCTATTTGTTTGTGAAATGGTAGAAGTGTGAGCTATTAATTGACAACAGCCTAGTTAGTGTCAGAGCTATTTCAGATTGCAATTATACAGAAACTAGGTAGTATTTCAGTGTGTAAAAACAATATTTGAGTTTGATATATTGCTACCAAAATTTTTATTTTAAAAAAACCCAGCACTTTTGCTTTTTATTGTTTCTTATTATTCATATATTGTTTTAAAGTCAAATTCCACAATGTAGCTGAAATACTGCTAAAGTTGGCATTAAAAGGAAACTTCGCAAAAAAAATATTTTTTTATATGTTTTTCCTGATGTATAAATATGAATGTTTATATGTATATTAGCGTTTTATTATGTTGGATAAGGGAATGAAATCGATTTTAAAATTCTGTCAACGATACATGGAAGTCGCCATTTTGATAGCATCTCAATACCAAGTATCACGTGACGTCTAAATACCACCATGCCCCAAAACAAGCGTGACAAACCAGGGTCCTCATTCAGTGTCGATATGGCTTGTCAGGCGTACAGTTGTTTAACTTGATGGTAATTCGTTTTATTTTTCTTATTATTCTAAATATATGAATTTATTACACAATCACTTTTTGCAGATTTACGTTTTGCTTCTATAGATTATGGCAAAACAAATGAATCGGGGGGGGGGGGGGGGGGGGGGGGGGGGGGGGGAAGGTTCGTCTTTAATGAGACACATTTACAAAAGATATTTTTCCAAAATTGAAGAACTACGAAATTAAGTTAAAAAAAGAACGGACATCGGAACAATGCCCTGAATTCGTTAAAAAAAATTATCCAAAAAGGCCTATACTACGGGGCAAAATTGTTTTAATGACATTATTCAGTAAGATCGCACTTTGTAATCGATCGTGCATGCACTACAATAAAGATACACATAAGCTAAAAGCACAGAAAGTTACAGGGTAGGAAGCCATACAATTGAGAGGATTATGTAAACATATAATTTGTAATAGATTTCATTTGACAATTACAGACGATGAGTATTATAAATACTTTTAAAGTTTATTATACAAAAACAAAGCGTAACATATTTTGTTTATTTTAATCACGTCTTTCGAACTGGCAAACCCTTCTGATTAATCTCAGAATAGTCATAAAAAATTTGTTCATCACAATTATTGATATTTCACCGCGAATATTTAGTTTGATGTATTGTTGTTGTGTATCAATCATAATTGTTATTTGTATATGCCCTCCTGGGGCCCTGATTTGGTTAATAAACTTATTTTAATTTCTATTTCTATAAGGAAAAATTACATACGAATAGTTTTTTGTCTATTTTGCAAGAAGAATTTCTACCCTGCCCTGTTCACCCTGCTTTATTTCATAATTTTGGTTGTTGCTACATCATTCTGATGGGGCACAAAAAAATCAAGAAAAAAATGAACAATTCAATATAGCTTACGATCAATGGTAATCTTAAGATTTTTTTGTGAAAATAGCCCATGAATCATTGCTGCATAAGGTGCGGATCCAGCAGTTTTGAAAACGGGGTGCCAGGCTCTTGTTTGCCAATTTTTACCCAATTTATACACAAATTTTACTAAATTGTCGAACACCCCCTTGATCCGGCAGTGTGCATTAATATGCACCCATTCCTAATGTATACTTCAACGTGATCAGGGTCGTGTATTTTGATCAGCTATTAGAACCTTTAAAATGTGTATTGCATCTGCTATTCTAGTCACGGGTAGCGTAATTTGTTTTCATTTTATTTTCTGTTCTTATTATGTTTTGTCTATTTGACTTGTGTACGTTGTTTGTATATATTCCTTGTACATGCCTTCAACCCTTAGGGGTAAAATTTTAGTTAGTTAACGGGTCACAAAATGTGCATTGCATTTCTGATTATTGCCAAATATTGTGACACATGTATTCAGGTATTCGGTCAGGGGCCCGTCGACCGGATATGTAAAATGACACTTGTATATTCTGCTTGGCGATTTCCTGTGTGGACCTAAACTCATTACGCAATATTAGGTACCCTGCTGAGTGAACCGGTGTGAATGTACCTGTCGTTTTCAGAATGAAGATAAAAATAAGTAAATCCCGCATTTCACTTCTTACTTCAGGAATTATTTGCCTTAATTTATTGAAGAATAAAATATTTAAAATTAAAATATGGTCTCTCGCTTCTGAAAATACATGAAAAATATAAGAAATAGATTTTTCGCATAATATTTTATGTTTCGCTCATCAAAAATGACAAGTAAAAAAAGGAAAAGAAATTAACATTTTTAAATCACTTGCTCGCTCTGGACAACGTTTTCAGCACAAAATCCGAAGAACAAGAAGTAAATCTGGTGTGGCCTAATCTCTTTTTAATTTTTGACTGCCCTCCATCTGTTGATACCGCTCATGATCATGATCTCTTCCGAACTTTGTCTAAATGAATATCAAATTTGTGTCGTTCTGACGTGGGTTGTTCTCGATTTCCCGACGTTGGGCACTCGCTGCCTCTTCCATTTGTCTGAGATCAACATAACAGTAAACAGCATGCCGAATAATGATTATAAAAAAGGGATTGAAACAGAATCTAGAAATCAATACACAAGTTACGCGTTGTCAAAATTATCCATTATATTTTTCAGCACATTAGCAGTAAAACAAAATGAACATAATTGTAAAAGGGATCCGATATATAGCGAATATAGGTGACTGTTATAAAACACTCTTTCCGTTGTAAATATAAAGGAAATGAAACATTTTGTTCATTTAAAATAGTTGTTTGTCAAAAAGGTACGTAGCTGTTCACTTCAGTATTTAATTTTCCAACGGTTATTAGATTTAAATTACAGTCCTCTGAGCGCTTTAAATGAAGCGAATTCAACATCAGCGACCCAGACTTTAAATTTCAATCCCACAATGCATTTTAGTTTAAAACGTCACAAACTAGTTGAAAAATTAGAAATTAAAATTACAAATTTGCGATTTGCTTCGTTATTTGTGGAAATATGTCGATAAAACTTTGTAAATATGTATTTTATATCACCAGAAACATATTTAGCTAACATGTAAAAAATCGCGAAGTTTCCCTTTAAGCACCAATCAGTCAATCAAGTGAGGTCTGCTTTGTACTAGACCAAAGTGCTAGTTCACTGAAACAACAGTCCGCAGACATTCGCCACACTCAGACACATTATGCTGATTCAGTCAATTATTTTTACTCTTTCTCTTTAATGCTGCATGCTTAGCGGAGAAGCAACATCAAATTAATATAGTTTTGTCCTAATCAAATATTGAAAAAAATTATATTTTGATTAAGCACAAATTTTGTATGCTGAAATTTATCATATGTTTTCATGTTAAAGATTTCTAACTTACAGAACTTGTTCTATATAAAATACATGTATTTGTTTGCATATTAATTTTTTTTATTATTTTTGGTGTGCTTTATTGTAGGAAGAAGAAAGAGTTGTCATGCCAATGTTAAGTTACATATTCCAGGGACAGGGAAATTCTCTGTAAATGGTGAAAGCATTCTTTATTTTGACTCCATCATACACAGGTAAATAATTTACATGCTCTGTGCTAAAGGTGTAATTGAAGTTAGCTATTTTTTGTGTTCTTTAACTTTAACTGCACAGTATATGACCAGAACATTTTTGTATTGCATTTTAAATGTTATGTGATAAAGTTTGTCAGTGACTTGTGACAGGTTCGTGGTTTGTTTCACCAATAAAACTGATCGCCATGATACAACTCAAATATTGTTGAAAGTGGCGTTAAACACCATAAAACCAACCAATTTATATAATAATGAGATAAATAACATTTTAACTTTGTTTGTTTAAAGTGAAAATTGTATTGCATGATTTTTTGTGTGAAAATGAATGAGTAAGTGATTGTTTGTTTCATGCTAAATGATCAATTTTTCAGCTATATCATGGTGAGAACAAGTTGCATTCGATGGGAATATAATGATGTCCACTTTGTACTAAACCAACATGTTTAGTTTTATTTTTATAGTGCTAGTTCACTGGAATAACAAACAGTCTGCTGGTAGATATGTCGGTGAAATCGCTCACATTTTCCTGATTCCGAGCCAACGACACTTTGCTCTTTCTCCATAATGCTACCTTTTTAGCGGAGAAGCGATAAATACAGTCTTTGGTTTGACCCAACCTATGTTTTAACATATGATCTACCAAACTCGTGGGGAGCTCACTAACCATTACACCACTGACACGGTTTGTGAAAGCGACAGGGATATATACAACGAATTGGTTTTTTTTTAATTTAAAATGATTTGGTTTACGATAATTTTTGCACCAATGTTAATATCTGTTCCTTCTTTGATCAGGGAGCAAATCATGTTTCCATTAGATTTTACTGGAAAACTGATGGAAGTTGACGTTGAGGCTGAAGTCGAGGGTGGTGGACCAACCGGACAATCTGGAGCAATCCGACATGGTATATCTAAAGCATTGTTAGATATTGTTGATGAAGAAATGGTTGAAAAAATGAGACAAGGTAAATCTTAGAGTGAAACATTTATAATAAATCATCAGTGTTTGTTTAATAGACTTTTTACACATTCACACTTTGATTCTATGATCATATGTTTTTATACATATTTTACACAAGTTATCTCCCTTTCTATGGACAAAATGGTACCTGATCTAGTAAGAGCAATGGAAAGGACAACAAATTTGAGTATAATTTTCTCATAATTTGCAGATATTTTAACCTTGTAAATAATTGGAGGATAATTGTATAACAAATAGAAAATTCACAAGTTGTTACAACATTAAAAAGTTTAAACAGTGATGATCAACAATTCTGCCAATATCAGCAAATTGAACAATCACCTGTCACCTTAATTAACTGAACACAAAAAAAGACCATGACATATGACGTTGGAAATCCAGGTCATTATGGGAGAAAATATATGTTGTTTTCATTAACTTTGATTGAAAGGTGACCCTTTTGCCTGTCTACAAGGGAAGCAACTCCTGCAAAACATATAATTTTAGAATCAAAGTCGGAAATATGCAGATTCCCATAAATACAACATTTCTGTTACCTGCCTTCTTCAAGGTGAAAAATTGTAATAAGATCGCATATTCCTGCTATTACATCAAGTCACTTTAAAATTTCACTCAGTATTTTTCATAAACAAATTTGTATGCAGAGCTCAAACTTTTTAAATGTGTATTCCTTAAAACATTTCATGCTTTATCGGACCATTTTTGAAGGAGTAATTGTCCTTTTTTATTTTATTTTTTTAATTTCAACTATAAGTTTGTATATGTACTTAAAAATCTTCCTACATTTTAAATTTGGAATTACAATGTATTTTTCTATCTTGGAGAAAACATTTGTTTTCGTGTCAAAAATAACCTTTAATTGAGAAATAAATTGATAATTTATAACTAGCTGAGCCTCTTGTTTTATTTTTAAGATAACTTTTAACCTTTTCCTATATTTTGAAGGGGCCCTCGTGGCTGTGATCGTATGGTAGATTGATTTATAACTACCTATGCAATCTGTGCCTATCACCACTAACATTGTGAATTCGAATTCAGCTCAGGCGAGGAGTACTCGATACAACATTATGGGATAAAGTTTGTCAGTGACTTGCGACAGGTCAGTGGTATTCTCTGGGTACTCCGGTTTCCTCCACTGACCACCACGATATAACTGAAATATTGTTGAATGTGGTGTTAAACACAATAAACCTAAACCTTTACCTATATTTTGAATTGATTCTTTATTGCAGCTGGTTTACTGACAGTTGATCCTCGTATGAGAGAGAGAAAGAAGCCTTTCAAGCGAGGAGCAAGAAAAGGATGGACTTGGTAATTGCATATTGATTTTTAGCCTAGCAATTTTTATGCCTGTGCGAATAGTCGGGGGAGACATTTTTTGTGTCAAAAATATTTTAATCCTATTTAATTTGCAGGGATGATTTTTTTTCAGTTATTTAACTGATTTCAACTATTTTCGTCTGAAACAAAAATTCTGAAAGTTGCAGGATATAGTCGGTACAGGTAAAAAATGACCTTTTTGAAAGGGGGTTTAGATGATTTCAGCTATTTTCATTGGTTTTCAGTTATTTTATATTCTAACCTAAATCATCCCTGAATTTTGTGCAGGTAAGACCTGTGATATCAATGTCGTTAAGGCCTCGGTGGCCGAGTGATTTAATGCTGTTAATGACTACAAACATTACACCTCTGACATGGGTTCACACCCTGATACCCACCTCAAGACTTGAAGTATTAAGGTTTCCAGACACCTACCTAATGCCAGCGGAATCAACAGTCAGTTCTTTAGATATGTCTGGGCTTGCCTTCAACGATACTTCTGGTAGTCACAACTTAGCTGAAAAATTGATGAAAGTGAAAATAAACTCTGATAATGCTAACCCTAATAGTGCTATCATTGTATCTACAAATAACAGTATGATATAGACAAATAACTATTATATCTACAAATAACAATATTTCATTTGTATCTGAATGTATAACAATTTTTTTAAATTAAAATAACATGCAAATGGAGGTGGGGATAGTTTTAATCTGGCCGCTAACAAGTTAACAACAGGTGACCATTACAGCAAGTTTGACTGTTTATTTATATGTGTACAATACTTAGCTTACTACTTGTCTGCCATGAATCAAGTCATTTGTTATATCATAAGAATGAATGGATATCAAAGAAAAATTGAGAATGAAAATTAAAACTCTTTAAAAACATTTAAGATTAGTTTGTATCAGGTTTTTTTTTATTGGTTAAATAATTTATCAAATTGTTTTCTCTTTTTTCAGGAAAGCTAGATAGTGTGTTGTGAGCAGATATACAGACTTTTATAACATATACATATTAATTTTGAATGGAGTGGTCATTTGTTATATCCAATATAAAAGAATTTTGTTTTAGAAATTGACTTCATTTTTCTCTCAAATGCAATAAAAATGTCTTGAATTTTATATCAGGAAGATGAGACACACATTTGTAAAATGGTGTTTTTAGTGGGCTTTTGTCATCACTTGGTGTTCGTCGTCATACAGCGTCCATTGTCCATTCCTCGTAAACTTTTTTCAAAATTATACCCCCACTCGTAGAGAGGGAGCTATATTGCAATCACCTTGTCCGTCCGTTCACACTTTCGTAACAGATATCTCAGCTTCTTAAATTCTACTGGAAGAAAAGATTTTATATTTGATATGTGGCTTTGGCATGGTGACTTGTACCGTGTCTCCCCTTTCCAGGCTTAACGCACATCTACTTCCTGTTTACCGTGCGACTTAGAATTTTTCATGTTTGCCATAATGAAAACTTTCGTAACAGATATCTCAGCTTCTACTGGAAGAAATGATTTTATATTTGATATGTGGCTTTGGCATGGTGACTTGTACCGTGTCTCCCCTTTCCAGGTTTACTGCACATCTACTTCCTGTTTACCGTGTGACTTAGAAATTTTCATGTTTTTACAGCATTTTCTGGTAATGAGCGTTGAGATATATATAAATTTGACACAAATGAATGAGTGGGGGTATTCTTAGCACGACGTAGCGTGCAACATCTTGTTCTCCTCTGAAACCACTGGGACAATCAGATCCAATGTCGGGTTAGACCATTCTCAGGGTGTCTGCTTTCATGATTGTATCTGATGATCCTGCCAATCATCCAACATGGCTACAGTTACTATAAATAGAACATAAAGGGTAAACCACTCATATATTCCCAATAAAACCACGTTTTTCCACCAAATGAGCTGAAATTCGGCACTATGAATGATTCATTCTACATTTGTAGTTAAAAGTAACTAGTATGAGGAGATACTTGCTACATATGGTGTTAGGTTGTCACCACTTCTGGTTAAGAGTTTTTCAAAGGACTCTACGGTAACATGTCCAAAACGCCTTATTCTCAAAAATTGGAAGTGATGAAAACTAATCTATATGTGCATCCTTATTGAATGAGTTTATTTTTAATTTTCTATTCTGAAGGAGACATAGTTTTCAAGCTGTCCATCTGTCAAAAAAGTTTGTACGAGCAACTCCTACATTTTATACAGGAAATTCCCCCAAAAACATTGCCTGGTTGGTTATTTTAATTTTGTTGACTTTTTTTCAGTTCAAATAAAGCATAGCATGTTCATTGAACCCACTGACATGACCTTATGGTTTATTTTTGCAAATCATATCCAACTGTACCTGTCGTAATTAGATTCATGACTCTATATATATAATACATTTTGTATATACATTGAAAAAGTCTCTCGGTGAGACGAAAATTTTGTCATTCAACAAAGTGTTTAATTCTTTATCACTTTGTTTTGTGTACTTGGTGTTGTTTTACAAAACATTTTAGACGTTTATAATTTATTTTACTTGTATAGTATCGTTGTATTGTAACGATCCAACACCCTGTAAGATTGATCTTTGATTGGTTTTTCAGACCTGGTATATATATATATATATATACTGTATATAGCTAATTAATTACGATCTAGTTTTCAATAATTTAAGACTGAAATAAAATTTAAAATGCAGATAGTAAATTCATTTTTAAGTACATGTAATAAGCAATATACTTTAATTTGCTTTTCAAATTTGATAGAATTCAGAGAAAAAGATTATTGCCCCCAAAGAAGATTTGGAGAGTTACATGCAGAAATAAACAAAATTGTAATACAAGTTAAAAAAAATTTCCTTTCATTATTTAGTTCATTTTATTAAAATAACCAAAGAGGAGTGCAACAACGGGTGGACTTACTAGTTATTTCACAGCTTGAGATGGCATGTACAAGTTCCGGTAGAAAATATATTAGATCGATACCACACGTTAAAGGCTTACTTTAACTCCTCTTTCATTTGTAACCAAACACCCCTTGTCTGCATTCAGTGGTTTACAGTAAAAGGCATCCAATGTCTATCAAGCAGGCCTTGCAATAATCAACTATTCACCTTTGACCTTCAACTTGAAAAAAAAAATTAAGCATTTACATCATAAATTTGTAGAAATCATTACAAAGTCAAGAAATTCTGAATAGACCAGTTTTTGTGCTAAAAATTCTGAAAAAGTCTGAACATTCTGAACATTGTCTGAAAATTCTGAACAGATTCTACATACATGTACTAAGTATATGATGGTTTGTGCACATTTTTATTGTTTATCTAGAAACTGAGATATACAGTCAAACCTGTCCATGCAGTCACCTCTATTAAGCAGTCAAGTGTAATAAAAGATCACATTTTTCTTGTCATAGAAAATTTCATATGAGATGAACCTCTTTTAATAGGTCACCTGTCTTTTTCTTTCTCCCAAAGGTGACCTCTTAATACAGGTTTGACTGTAATTCTCAGCTGGGAATTATCTCACAGTTCAGTTTTCAGAAAAGTAATGGTGTTTTGTCAAGGTCAGAATTCAAGCTTGAAAAGTAAAAACATACCGTTTTCAGAAAATCAATGGTTTAATCAAGGTCCCTTTGATTGCATCAAAGCTCCATAGAAAATATCATTCAGTTCCATAAATAGATAGGAGATCGCTGAAATAAACAATTAAAAAAAATAACAAGGTGGAGGCCAACATGTAAATTGACTACTGTCGGAAGCATAGTGTTTGTATCTTCATTATTTAAATGTAAGTGCCCAAGACGACCTTTGAATGTCTTGTTTTTTCTTCCAATAAATTGTGTGAACCTTCCAGTGTTGTCAATACCAAGTTTAAACAGAGCAGTCCAAATTTTTATGTTCATCTGGGACTGGAAGACCAAACAATTTGCAGTTGTAGAAAAAAATACATTATATTGCATAGTTGTTGAGCTACTCATTCCAAAACTACCATCAGACCATGGGCACAACCTTTCTTCATCCTCGTCCGAAATAGGATCACCTTTACACATGTACACGTTTAGTGTCGATGCAACCTCATAAAACACGCCTGAATGGGGCAAACCGGTCATCCTCGGTTTTAAGCAAGAAAGTTTTCATCTTGTTTGTTTTTTTTGTTTGTTTGTTTAATGGTGTTTAATGCCACTTTCAACAATATTTCAGTTATATCGTGACGGCCAGTTTTGTTGGTGGAGCAAACCAGAGTACTCGGAGAAAATCACGGACCTGCCTCAAGTCACTGACAAACTTTATCACATAATGTTGTATCGGGAACATCTCGCCTGAGTTTGTATCATCAACATTCATGTCTGAAAGTGTATCAGCAGACCCTATACAATAAAGTATTCGTATAACGATATTGATGGATAGTCGTCTCCTTTCTGCTTTTTAGCCTCCATTACAAGACGTTGGAAACAATAATTCATTAACTGCAGTTCTCGAATTTTGTCGCCGCTTCTTACTGGAAAAGATCTGATCTCCAGTCGTAGTCGTTTAACACAACGACTGAACATTTTGTATCCTTTATTGTATTGGCGATGGTTTGCACTGAAACAAGATTTTCAATTTCTGTAAACCGCATCGGTGGAGTAATGGTCAGCGCACGCGTGCTCGCTTCCGAGTGTGGTAGATCGTGGGTTCATGCCCGGGTCGGGTCAAACCAAAGACTTTGAAACTGGTATTTGTTGCTTCTCTGCTAAGCCCGCAAGATTAAGGAGAAAGACCAAAGAATGACTGACTCGGAATCAAAATAATATGTCCGAGTGGAGCGCCATGTCTACCCGTCTCAAAATTATTGAAGGAATCTGAAGCAACAAAGCTAAGAATGAGAAACACACTTTCCCCTGTTGTTCTCTTGCTCGACATAATTTTCTTCTATGCTGCAGCAACTTGCGTACAAGAAATGTTATCTCCCACCTAGTACGTATACGCATACTGGGACAATAAGATATCGCATCAAGAAAATCTACGATGGTATATATCTTCTCCTCTGAAACCAACATTCAACGATCTTCTCCACAGAAACTACCGGGTCAGTTGGAACTAAACTTGGTCACAATAGTCTTTGGATGGTCCCTTTTAAAATTCCATCCGGCAGATCTAGTTCCAAACCAACATGACCGCCAGTGGGACCTAATTTGACATTGAACCCTCTGGAGAAACACATTCAAAGATCTTCTTCTCTGAAACCACCTAGCCAACTGGAATCAAACTTGGTCACAATAGTCATTGGGTGATCTCCTTTCAAAATTGTGTGCGGCAAGTCAGGGTCCAATCCAAGATGGCGGCAAGCGGTGACCATAGTATAACATAGGGGTCTATGTGACAGTCTAAGAAACATGGTCCAGGTGAGCTATAAAGGCTCTAGTGAGTCTCTTGTTGTAATAGTAAAAATTGAAGGGAGACTTGAAGTGGGTTCAAAGGCAAACGGAACCTGTCTGCAGTGTCAATTATTGTGATTTTTTTTAATAAGGCTTATGTTAGTAAAATACACATTTTAGTACACGCTATTTAGTCAATAGATTATTCTTTTCTTGTGCTACCCGTAGAATCCTTGTTTTAAAAGATTGGCACAACAGAACTCAAAATTGGTGCAGAATATCAATATCAATATACCGAGTTTCAAATTAATACATTTTATTGATAAATACAAATACAATTGTGATACACTTAGTGTCGATGAGGCTCCTGACTTGGACTTCTATATGTACGTGTGGCAGGGTTGAATAAGTTTTGTGAGATCTCAACCATCCTCCATCACCTATCACCATAACCAAGGGTAGAACGAACATAAACATATAAGAGATATAGTATAATAATAAGACAGAAAAAGCAACTAATGTATTAAGTATGACACCAGGGTCAACAGACTCTCTCTCTCTCTCTCTCTCCTTCCCCCCCCCCCCCTCTATCTCTCCTCCCTTTCTTCCCTCCCCTCTCCACACGTCTCCCTCTCCATCTTTCTACGCCATTCCCTCTCTCCCTCCATCACCATCTCAATCTCTCCCCCCTTCCCCCTCACTCCCTCACCTCTCCCTCCCTTATCTCTCTCCTCCTCTCCCCTCTCACTCCTCTTTCTGTCTCCCTCCCTCTCTCTCTACCTTCCCTCTCCATCTCTCTCTCCCCTTCACCCTCTCCATCTCTCCCTCACACACACCCACCCCCTCTCTCTCACACCCTCTCATTCTTCCTCATTCCCCCTCTTTCTCCATTTTTCTACCTCATCCCTCTCCCTCTCTTTCCCTCCCACCTCTCTGTCACCCACTCTCCTTCCCTCACCCTTCACTCCCTCTCCATCTCTCCCTTCCTCCTCTCTTCCAGCCTCCCCGTCTCACTCACACCTCACTCTCCTTTCCTACCCTCTCTCTCTCCTTCCCTCTCCCTCCTCTCTCTCACACACACACCCACCCTCTCTCACTCCTTTTCTCTACATCCTCTCTCTTTCCTTCCCACCTCTCTCTCTCATCCCACTCTCTCCCTCACCCTTCACCCTCTCACTCCTTCCCCATCTCTCCCTTCCTCCTCTCTTCCAGCCTCTCTCTCCCTCCTTCCTCTCTCTCCTCTCACACACACACCCACCCTCCTTTTCTTTACCTCCATCCCTCTCTTTCCCTCCCACCTCTCTCTCATCCCACTCTCTTTCCCTCTCCCTCCTTCCTCATCTCTCCCTTCCTCCTCTCTTCCAGCATCACCTCTCACCTCACTCTCATTCCCTCTCCCTCCCCCTCTCCATCCCTCACCCTTCACTCTATATCTCTTCCTTCTCCTTCCCTCTCTATCTCTCCCTCCTTCCCCTCTCTCTCCCTCCCCTCTCACACACACCCACCCTCTCTCTCTTTTCTCTACCTCCATACCTCTATATCTCTCTCTTTCCCTCCCACCTCTCTCCATCCCTTTCCCTCCCTCACCCTTCACTCTCTCCCTCTTTCCCCATCTCTCCCTTCCTTCTCTCTTCCAGCCTCCCCATCTCCCTCTCTCTCTCTCTCTCTTCTTTCCTTTGTGCCGAAGCCAGCACGACAGTCCACCTCTCTCCTGACAGAGCTGAGTCTACGGTACCGATCTGTACTACTTTAGCTCAGCTGGTAGAGCGGTCGAGTGCATGCGATCCGTATTCGAGTCCCTATTGTGACCATACTCCTTTATCGCAGAACAAGAATAATATGTTGTGGAAACAAAATAATATATTGAGGGAACAATATGATATGTTGTGGGAACAAAATAATATATTGAGGGAACAAGATAATATGTTGTGGGAACAAAATAATATATTGAGGGAACAAGATAATATGTTGTGGGAACAAAATAATATATTGGGGGAACAAGATATGTTGTGGGAACAAAATAATATATTGATGGAACAAAATAATATGTTGTGGGAACAAAATAATATATTGAGGGAACAAGATAATATGTTGTGGGAACATTATCCCTCTCAGTGCATTTGAAATATGGCCTCATAAGATGTGTGGCCTCTCTTGAGGGGGGTAATTAATTAGTATTTTACTATCTCAGTACATTTGAAATCTGGCCTCATCAGATGGGTGGCCTCTCATGAGGGAGACAATTAATTAGTATTTTACTATCTCAGTACATTTGAAATCTGGCCCTACAAGATGGGTGGTCTCTCTTGAGGGAGATAATTAATTAGTATTTTACTATCTCAGTGCATTTGAAATCTGGCCTCATAAGATGAGTGGCCTCTTTTCAATAGCTTCAGCTGACATGGGAATTATTTTGAGTAGACAAAACCAATGGCATCAATTTGAAACCAGGGGCATAGGCGCCGTGTGTCAATGGATAATGACACCTTCTCAATTTGATAATTATGGATATGAACTTTTCATGAAGACTATAATTGTAATATTATTATTATATTTATCGAGACTGTCAGATCTGACAATGTATTCTTTAATCTTTTATCCGGTGTTCATTAACTTTTGTTTAATTTCCCGCGTCAGTGTGAACTCAATTCCGAAAGTATGCCTAGGGGCCTATAAGGGGTTATGATATTTAATTGGAGATTAATTCATGTAATGGAGAATACACTCCAACAATAGATTCTTAAAAAAATAACCAACGAGACCCGTAAGGTCGAGTTGATTTTTTTTAGAATCTAGAAGTTGGAGTGTATTTAATTCTCTTACATCTGCAAAAGTGTTTTCATTTTATATTTTCATAATGTAGCAGTGTTTCCTCCTCAGTTGTAAATGAATGAAAACACTAAAATGTATCTGAGTTATGGATTCTTTATTTTCCTCAATATTCACATTTTATAAGAAGTTCTAATTCAAGTTGTAAAGCATAACCCTAAAATAACAAAGAATGTCCTTAATTAGACATAGTAATAACAATAATAAAAAATAAGTTATAATGATATATAGGAAATGTTTAGTGTATTTTCTATTATCTAAAATAATACAATCTTATTTATACACAACAGAATGGTAACGGACCATTCTGAGTTCACTCAAATATATATACAAAGAAATACCATTTTATAATTATGCTTAGCATATTCATAAATGCATGTATACACAGTCATATTGAAACTGTGGCTCCACAATAATAATACATGGATAAATAACAACAAATAGCAGCATTAGATTAATGCAGATAAGACATTACATGTTTGCAACATAGAATGCAAACATTAAAAAGCCAAGCTGAACAAAGCAAGCAAAAATACAATTAAACAAATAAACAATTAAACCTACCTAACTGAGGTGCAAAGGTCTGCAACTTCATATACGATCTGGTCAAACTCATATATTTCCAATTTTACCTGACGAATAATATTAAAATAATAACTACTGGGTTATCTCCCATTACAATGAAACATTTAAAGTATTTACTTATTTTACTTTATATCAAAGTTTAAAATCATTAGTACACACTCATTCAGACTGTTAAAATATTCTTTAATATTATTGATATTATAATTTAAACCATTAACATTATTTATGCTTTTAATTGCAAACTTTAGATATTAAATTCAGCTAAGAATGTGTTTTACTGAATTACTCATTATTTATTGCAATTAGTTAAAATGTTACCATTCAGTCATCACAATCATGCTATCAACATTCTCTCTCTCGTGATAAAAATACGAATTTTTTTCTTAATCTTGAAAAATATAAACAAGAAAGTAATGCAGTAAAAGAATTAATAAATGAGCAAAATGATGTAATTAGTGATACAGATAGTATTTTAGAAATGGAATATACATTTTATAAAAATTATATTCATGTGTAGATGTAAATGTTGATAAAATGGAAGATTTTCTTCAATCTGTAAATAATGAAATAGATGATGATGATAAAATTATGTGTGATACAGAAATATCATATGATGAAATAATTGAAGCTTTAGTGAATATGTCAAAAAATAAAAGTCCTGGATCAGATGGTCTAACCACAGAATTTTATTGTAAATTTTATGATTGTTTAAATCATATACTTTTTAAAATATTTAATACTGTATATGTTGAAGGGAAATTATCTAGGTCAATGAGAGCTGGTATTCTCAGTTTAATATACAAGAAAAAGGGTGACAGAAGAGTATTAAAAAATTAAAGACCGATATCTTTGTTACAAGTAGATTATAAGATATTAGCCAGAATTATGGCAAATAGATTTAAAAAAGTTTTACCCAAAATTATATCAGAAAACCAAACATGTTGTATCATAGGTAGAGATATTTCAAATAACATTGCAAATGTTAGAGATGTAATTACACTAGTAGAAAGTGCTGAACTTGAAGGTTATGTAATAAAAATAAATCAAGAAAAGGCTTTTGATCGTGTGAGTCATCAATATATTTTCAATGTCTTGAAAAAATTTGGATTTGGTGATGTATTTATTAAATGGATTATGATTTTTTATAATAAGATAAATAGTACGGTAAAATGTAATGGTTTTTTAACCAAATATTTTAGCATTGAAAATGGTATAAGACAAGGATATCCTATTAGTGCTTTATTTTATGTGTTAGTTGCTGAACCTTTACAGTGTAATATTAAGATGAATAGTAAAATATCTGGAATTCAAATTCGAAATTCAGACAAAGAAGCACTTATTTTTCAACATGCAGATGACACTACCTTAACAGTGTCAAATAAAGAATCTGTTGGAGAAATTTTTAAAGTTTTTGAAAAATATGAAGCTAGCTCTGGAGCAAAAATAAACAAACAAAAATCAGAAATACTGCCAATTGGAATAGGTACTATTTCAGATACCGAAAAAATAAGATATGGTTTAACAATATGTGAAAAAGAGATATTATTACTCGGTGTATATATTGGCAAAGATCAAATTGTATGTGATAATTTAAATTGGAGAGAAAAGGTTGCCAAAATTAAAACATTATTAAACATGTGGATACAGAGACACTTAACAATACAAGGGAGAGTACATGTTGTCTCTACCCTATTAATGTCCAGAATATGGTACACATTATTTGTAACATGTATATCCGATTGGGCTCTACGTGAAATTAAAACAGCATGTGTCAATTTTATATGGAACAATGGTTCACATTTAGTAAAATATAATACTATTATTAATGAAAAATGTAATGGTGGTTTGCAATTACCTGATATTGTATCAAAAATAAATGCATTTAGACTCAAATTTATGATACGATTTTTAGATAATGACTGTAATGTATTATGGAAATATATTTTTAAATAATTTTTATCAAAGATATATGATATGAAATTAGGGGATAAATAATATATATGTCATTACCAGATAAAGCTATGTTATGTGTTCCAAACATTTACAGAGAAATGCTGAAATCTTTTAATAATATCAGAGAACATGTTATTTTTCAACATAGTATTGAAAACATTTATGATCAACCATTATTTTATAACCCTAAAATATTACATTGTGGAAAGATTATAATATGGCATGATTTTATAAAAGCTGGTATAGTACAATTGAAAGATATATGTTATGAAGTCAAGACAGGATTTTTACCAAACAAAACAATTGTTGAAATGATATGTAATATAGATAGTGATTGTGATAGTAATGATATTGTAAAAAGAATAGATGTACTTAAGTCTGCAATACCAGAAGATTGGACTAAAACTATTCAAACTGAAATACACAACAGGAAAAACAATAGAACTGTAGATATCAATGTAAATAGAGATAGTAAAATATTAGATTTCAAATTATGTACAACAAAACAATTGTATGTGATGGTTGTAGAAAGGTTATATGAATTACCAATATGTTATGAGAAATGGAAAGAAATTTTTGATATAGAAGAAACTGAATTATATAGAATATGGACAATTGTTAATTTCCATTGGAAACCTTCTAAAATGATAGAAGTAGATTTTAAAATTGCACATCACAGTATATTTACCAATACCAAATTAATGAAAATGAAACTGATAGATTATGAAGAATGTGAAATATGTGAAAATGAAATAGAAAGTATTACACATTTGTTTATTTTGTGTGAACAACTTGTAGAATTTCATCTACACATTCAAGAAAAAATTGAAATTTTGTTTGAGAACTGTAATTCAGATAAGATGACTTTGGTAGTATATGAAGAAATATTTATGTTTGGAATCACAAATACAATGTAATATTTCTAAATTTCATGTTATCAATTGCTAGATATTGTGTATTACGAAGGAGAAATTTAGTTAAAAATGGACAGAATAATATTGACTTAATTAGACTATTTTCATATACTTTAAAACATTATGTTGTATATTTTTATGAATACCTATGTAAATTAAAAGATATGAGAAAAGTGTTTGAAAAGAACTTTCTGTCAGATAATACTATCGTACAAGAAACAAATGGTGTAATTGTTTTTAATATGTAGCACATTAATTAATTTAGGAGTAAATTTCGAATTACATAAATAGCAATATAACTGTAATATAACTATGTATTAGAAATTGTTTTTAATGTAATGTATATGAATTATTTTTAATAAAGATAAAAAAAAAAAAAAAAAAAAAAAAACATTCTCTCTCTCAATTATTCCAAATCTTGCAATACTTGCAACTTACACTCAATTTGTGAAATTAGATGATTAAATATTATTTGAATTAGTATAAGAATGAAAACTGACCTTAAAAACTAGATGTATAATTTCAAGTATAAATTCCAATATAATATTGCCTAAGAAAATATGGCTGTTCAATATAGCTTCTCCAAAGTGAATATGACCCAAACAATAGAAGTAAAGACAAAAGGTTCCCGCCAAAATAAACTGACCAATAGAAAAGAAAGAAAGTAATATAAAGAATTGACTAAACTAGCAGACTACAAAGGTATAAAGTAATTATTGAATAAAATATACAAGATAATTAAATCTTCTTATTTCTATTCTGCTTAATAATATAAATCTACAATTAAAATACAATATAGTTAATAATATCAAATTATACAAAAATGTCTAAAACTCTAGCACTATCACAATAATTTTAATGTTTAGAAAGCCAAGTAAGATAACAATCAACAAAAATATAGCGAATAACGTTTACTATATCAGGAGTATCCGAGGCAAGTAAATGTTCCAAGATATGTTTCTGTGCCCCACGTTTTTAATATTTTTTTTAAAATCTAGAATATGACGATTACGGTAAGTGAGTGAGTGATTTTGCTTAACGCCAACTCGGCATTTTTGCATGACGAGAACAAGTTATTTTTATATGATGATGAGGTCCGCTTTGTGCTAGACCAACACACTTTGTTGGATTTTTATAGTGCTAGCTCACAGAAACAACAGTCCGCGAGTAGACATATCGCTCGGACATATTATTCTGATTCCGAGCCAACCAGTCTTTGCTCTTTCTCCTTAACATAATGCTGCGTGCTTAGCGGAGTAGCAATAAATACCAATTTCATAGTCTTGGTTTGACCCGAACGGGGCTCGAACCCACGATCTACCGAACTTGAGGCAAACGCGCTATAACCATTACACCACCGATGCAGTCAGGTTAGTTAAATTTGGTAGTAACTTGCATTTTTGAAGTCGCAAATATATGGGTACATACATTTCTTTATTCGGAGAAAAATAACGTTCTGAATTGTCTGGTAATATTTCCTCTGTTTTACAGATAAATCGTGTATAGGATATCTCGTATGAACTTTCACAGTCCCAAATTTTTTTGATAGAAAACAAATAAACATGAAAGATGAAAAAAAAATTCTGACCCTGCAAGTTTTCAACAAGAATTTTTTAGTATATGTATATTGGGGTAAAAAAAAATACTGATTTTGCACTGGGAGTATTCCCAGTTTTGCATATGTCTAAACATAAATAACCTGTGCGTTTGTTTTGAGGCGTGTGAAAAAAAATCTGACCCGAGGAAAAATATAGACAAGTCAGTCCCTTAGAAAAACTGCAAAAATTGGTTCGAAAGCCGAAAAATCGATCCATTCCTACAACACATACACGCCAAACGGTATCCCCTCCCACCATTTATTAATAATTTAATTTGATTTGAATACTGCAATCTGATTGGCTAATCCCGGCTTGGAGAACATTTTGGTTATATTCGATAGCCTGGGTTGGTATTGTGACGTCAGTAACGTGTTCATCCGCCAACGACAAATTCAAATAATCCCTGAATTCTGAATTGAATAACCTTAGTACTTGGGCATCTGATTGGTGTGTTAATTTCAATGCTTCAAAAACTAAGCCTATGTTGTTTACTAGAAAACATGATATTAATATTCCCCCTTTATATATGAATGATGATGTCGCACCAAGTCATATAAGGATAGCTTTTTTCCAACTGTTCTGGATTTATGGAACAAATTAGATAATGATACTAGGAACATTCAGTCATTATCTTCATTCAAGATTAAACTTAATGAAGATGTTGATAAATCTCCTAGCTTCTACTCTATTGATTCTCGCAGCTTAAATATTTGGCATTGCCAACTTCGAAATGAAGCAAGCAGCTTGTTTCAGTTTCATCTGTCCGACAGCTCCCAGTGTGCCTGTAGGGATGCAATTGAAAATAATTTCTATTTTTTGTATGTTTGTCCATTGTTCATAAGACACAGAATACAACTTTTTAATTCTCAAAGAAAATTTCAAGATGTTTTAAATTTGGATATGTTATTGAAAGGCTCACCAATCCTTACTGTAGAGGAGAATACTGAGATATTTGATGCTGTTCACCATTTCATTACTGGTAGTAGAAGATTCACATGATTCAATAAATTTTCCTTTTCTCTGTATTTGATTATATAACATTGAAAAGTCTTCCCATATAAGCTCCAAATCTTTAATTTTTTCAGTTTAATTAATAGCTGTAAATCTTTCAATTATTCAGGTCTCCCTTCCCCCTCCCTCCTTTACCCAATTTGTATTTGCCTATCTCAATCACAATCACTATTTTGTTTAGATATTTCCCCCCTAATTTACTTATTTGTCTCTTCTTCCTCCATCTCTCCCAAATTCCCTTTATTCAATCATAAATATATATACTAAAAAAGAGTTAATTCATATTGATATGGTGGACCTCACTTAATCAGTGATTTTGATTTCATAATTTCAGTTTACATGTTGTATTTATTGTACCTCAGTATATGAACATCACTACAACATTTTCTACATAAATTGAAATTTTTCTCCTTTTCCAGTTGTTTGAATCGTTTTCGCGGATTTTTAGTTCCGCGACCGGTTGGATAAAAGTTTTATATTTATTCGGAACACTCGGACTTCATCGTCTATTAACGAAAACTGAAATTTAAAAAAAAAAAAATCAAAATTTCAAAATTTAAAAAAAATTAAAAAATTAAAAAAAAAAAAAAAAAAAATTATTGATTGATTGATTGGTGTTTTAACGTCCAGCGAGCAATCTTTCAGCTATATTCAGGACGAGAACATTTACAAATTTAAACGCCACGGGACTCGAAACAAGGAAAGGTGATGGGTATGGACGGATAATTTTGCCAGTGCAACAGGTCTCTTATGGACCACTCATCACGAGCATAATGCTCATAATGAGCTGTTACACTGGGTTCTTTAACGTGCGGAGAGGGTGGCAATCTCTCAACACGGGACCTCGGTTTTATTTACGTCTCATCCGCAGTACGGGTTGGTTGTGAATTTCTAAATCCCGCACAACCGACGGACGCCCCTTTAAGCCGAAGAAGCTCTCGGTCCCATTTCTATACTCCGGGGTTCCCGCGGGGTTGACCCCTTTTAGAGGACTAGTGCCTCTAGGGCGGAGAAACATGGTGCCTATTCTACCCCCGGCACACCTTTTTTTAAAGTTCAAAATTTCAAAATTTTAATAAAATTTCAAAATTTCAAAAAAATTCAAAATTTTCATAGGACTTGTAGTCACCATGTACATTTATGTTGAAGTCTACTTTCTCAAAAGAATCAAACTCTTATGAATGACTGGGGAAATAGCATAAAAATGTTCATGAGACAATATTTAGATTTATAATGCAAAATACTAGCAAATGATGCGTTATTTTATTGGTCTTTATCATTTTGAGGTGATCATTCAACTATGAGTCTAATGTTTTTCGGTATAATAAAATACTTATAGCCTGTGTATTCGGGAATAGCAAGTTTGTTGTCCCCTTGAACCTGACTATTGACCTCGGCTTCGCCTCGGTCAATAGTCAGTGTCTCGGGGACAACAAACTTGCTATTCCCTCATACCCAGTCAATAAGTATATAATATTGTGTATTAAATGTAAGTTCTGTCTATTCATCATGCTATGCCAATTCATCATCCTTAATATTATAAATAATAATAGCTTAAATATGAAGCCATAATTTGGCTATTCCAAATTATATCATACCTATTAACAAGGGAAAAAGGAAGAAAAAGGGGGGGAAAACACTTTTTTTGTATGATTCTGCTATTAATATTCATATTATATCATACCTATTAACAAAGAAAGAAAAGACGGGGAAAAATCTTTTTTGTTTTGTTTGTATGATTCTGTTATTAATATACATGTGTTTATGCTTGGTAATTAAGATGAATTGCATGTACATGATGGGTGGATTGCTCTATGTCTTATGTAAATTGTTTTCTAATTGTTCCATCCTGTTGTTGGAGAGGATTTGTATAGGCATAGCCTGTTATCCAATCCTATTGATTTATCAATAAAATATTTGAAATGAAATGAATAGTCGCACGAAATAACTTCGTAATTAAAATCGAGGAATCATTAAATTTTGCTGTGAAAATTAAATTATAAGGAATATTTGAAATTGTTGAACAGGTTATACGATATAACCTGGTTTGGGTCAGTTTACACTTTTCATTTCATAAACTGCTTCGCGGTTTAATAAGCGTAAACTGACCCAAACCAGGTTATATCGTATAACCTGTTCAACAATTTCAAATATTCCTTAAATGTATTGTTCTATTTATTGATATTTGTTATAATGTATAGTATAAATTATTTTTATTAACTCATGAGGACCCATGATTGTAAATAATTCATATTATATTTATTTGCTCCAATCTCTGTATTCATCTCACAGGAATGCAATCGTAACTACTCGGCCATTCTCGATACCCTGGTGTAGCGAGAATGGCCGAGTAGTTACGATTAACAGGAATATTGTTTCGTCGTGTATGAGCTTCGCCCACGATGACGATCTAGAGGTCATTACGCAAGTCAATCAACCGAGATGACGTCACCTGCATTACTCTGATGACTACATTGCCGGATGTTTAAAGCAGACCAATTCATTATTGATGACGGGGGTGTGGACAACATTGGGATTATAAAGATTTTATATTACTCGAGGGTTCAGTTGAGAAATTTATTTGTGTTCTTACCAAAGTATTGAGAAATATACAGTGATAAAATTATATGTGCAAACATCGTTGCCTAAAACATATTTCGTTAAAATGAAACTAAACGCCCCTTTATAATAATGCACTTCCGGTTTTCATTTTTTCGTCACACACAAACAGAAACATGATGGAGCATCGAAACAAGAGTTTAGAAAAACAAGAGACTGAAGAAGAATCAGTTGGTGACGACGAGGAAGAACCAGAGATAGTTATTCGAACAGCAATACATTATCTAAAAGAATACGCGACAATCAAAGGCCACAGCCTAAATCACATAAACAATATGACTAATAGTCAACTGGCTGAATATCTCAAAGACTTTTACACTTCTGTAAAGAATCGTGACGATGTCCCTGAATCAATTTCCCTTAAATACATTCGAGCTGGTCTACAGAGATATTTTGCCAAGAAATCAAACGTTGACATTCTAAGAGACAAATCATTTGATCATGCAAATGCAGTTTTTGACATAACCATTCGACAGACCCCAAGAAGGTGTCACCGGCTTCTCATAGACTCGGATGACCTTAAGCATATTTATTTGGGACCAGCCATGAACACTGATCAACCAGATACACTCCAGAATAAAGTCTTCTTTGATATCAACTTGTTTATCTGTAATCGGGGTAAAGACTTTCTTCGAGTAATGTCCAAAACAGACTTTGAGGTCTCTACAGATACAGATGGACGAAAGTATGTATGGCTGAAATATCACCTTAAATTTAGCTTTAAAGAATTAGTGGGAGGTTTATCAGACAGTGAACCTGTAATGCAAGGATCACAAATTGGAGAGAAGATGTATGAAAGACAGGGTATATATTAATATATAATTATTCATTATACATATAATATACATGTTTTTTTGTATGCAATTGTAGTTTTTGACATTATTATGTACATGGTTAGCGTGCTTGCCGTTAGTGCAGTAAATTGTAGGTTTTAGCTCCGGGCATTAAGGAGTAAGAGCAAAGACTGGTTGGCTCGGAATCGGGAGAATGTGTCGGGGTGGAGTGGCAGTTCTACCGACTGACTGCACTGGTGTCAATGAGCTAGCAGTATAAAAATCCAACTTGGCGTGTTGATCTCTCCTACAAAGTGGACATCATTGAATGTAGCTTGTTCTCGCTATGATATAGTTGATAAATATCACATCTCACACTTTTCCCAGAGGCCGGCGTCATCGTATGGTAGTTGGATTTACAACTACCTGTGCAATCAGTGCCTATCACCACTAAAGTTGTGAGTTCGAACCCTGTTCATGGCGAGGTGTACTCAATACAACATTATCAGCATGCCCATTCACGTACTGCAATACTTGTTTCACGTACAAAAACTATCATGCACATAGAATTTTTAAGACTATTATGAGTGTGCACGTACAAATGACAACATGAAACATAAGAAATGTAATCGTTAATCGCTATACTGTTACATGCGGATACATGTATACTTCGCCGATTTTCCGAAAAATCTGTGTATGCATATGAAGTATGTTTCTAATGATATCAATCTCTTTGTATTATTATTTTCAAGTAAATTGTGTAGCTTTCAACTAAATGCTACATATATTATTTTTTTCTCCCTCAATGTATAAATAATTCTCACAAGTTTAAAATTTAAATCAGCATGCATATATATTTGTTTGTGATATTTGTATGTTTTTCATAGGAAACAGATTTAAGAAAAGCATTTGCTTGTTTCTGAATCCTATTGTAGAATTGCTATTGTTTTGTTTATATATGTCAGTTACATGTGTACCAATAAGATATGTTTATACCAATGTTTTGATTGGCCGTTATTTACACCAATGTCCAATCGGAGGATGCGTTCTTTAATCGCTATGACCTTGTGACCTTAGCTATCACTGTGTAAAACATGCACAATCCAACGATCTGTAAATGATTTCTTCACTGCCGCACTGGCAAATCAGGAGGCACAATTATACGGAGTCAACCACCAAAGATAAAAATGGTGACAATTCTGATATACAAGTTTGATTTGAAATTTTACTGTTTCAATACATATTGCATTAATAAATAAAAGTTTGGTATTTAGTATATTTTTATTATTTTCTGTTGTAACATGTACAAGTCTCACTCGGACCATACACAAAATGATCAATTTTGAGATAATAACACAGATTATTTACGGAACACCATGCAGAATGTCCATCTGATATAAACAAACAATCTTTAATAGTTCCTGGGAAATTGCCACCTGATAAACACATGCAGTGTTTTAAGCAATGTTTTATTAAACAATAATAATAAGAGTGATATGGTTGAGGCAATAGCACATGTCACATTTTCCATGCACCAATATTATTGTACCCCTAACAGAAATCTACGAGGGTACAACTGTAACCTCAACAAATTCCCTCAAATGAAAAAAGCTGTGGGCATGCTGATTATGTGATAACGTTTGGCTAAGTCCTCAATAAAAAAGAGTAAATGAAAATAAGGTATAAGCTTTCATTAATGTTTCCAATTAAGAAATGAATGTACAGTCAAACCTGTATTAAGAGGTTACCTCTGGGACAAAGAAAAAAGTTTTTTTTTAAGACAGGTGACCTCTTAATAGAGGTTCCATTCATATGAATTTTGTTATGACAGGACAAGAAAAAGATGACCTTTTATTACAGATGACTGCTTGATAGAGGTGTCTGCATTGGCAGGTTTGAATGTACTGTATTTATATTTATTTAATTACAGGTGATCCAAGATGTCCAGTTGCTTCATTTCTAAAATATATGTCCCACCTTCATCCAATGACAGAAATGTTCTGGCAGAGACCTAAACGGACATTCGTGGCAGCGGATTACGTGTGGTATGACAACACACCACTAGGAAATAGTACCCTTAGTAAAATAATGACAAGAATGTGTTCCATGGCAGGCCTTACAGAAAATTATACAAATCATGCAATCAAAAGTTCCTACGTCCCACTGATTGAAAAACTTTGTAAAGATGCTGTGAAAAGATCCACTCTATTAGATCTTCGTAGAATAAATTCTCCTTTGACAAGGTCAAAAGGATCAGAGGACACTGGAATGACGGATGCATCGTCTGTATGTTCTGATATAAAAGATGAAGAGGATAGTTCTCAGTTAGGTAATTAAGACTTACATGTTGCTGACATTACTTTTTGTACCACTTAAGCTTCTTCAAGTGAGGCATGAGGCCACATATAAAATTTGTTGACAAAGTCACCAAGACTTCCTATTCCCAAAATTTGTCATCAGGAATTAAAAAAAAAAGTATCTCCCCACTCCCAAGATTCATCTGTTTATATACTGTATGTATATATAATTATATATTGACGATCCAATTATCAAGAGAGAAACGTTGGCATCTAAGTAACCGGTTTAACCCTGCCATAATTATGTGCCTTTCCAAGCTAGGACCTTGATTTCCAACGTCACATGTCGTGTTTTTTTTTTTTATGTTCAATGATTGAGACTAGAGGTGATTGTTCGTTTTGTTGATATTGGTGGAATTGTTGACCATCACTTTTAAACTTTCTTTCCATAATTGTTTATCACAATAGGGTGATTTTCAAAAAAATGAAGACTTTTCATTTTCAGATAATAATTTGAATATTAAATGATATGAAAGAAAGGTAAATATCTTAAAACAAGCACAATGGTAACAGTTATCTTCATGCAAAGTGTCATGGAGATTGCTCTTCCGGTTAAAAAGTTATCCTCTAAAAACTGGTCAAATTTGTCAGGAGTGTGACGTTTTAGCATGACAAACTATAAATTGCCGTAACTTACCTTGATGATAAAAAAATAAAATAAAAAATATAATAAAGAAAGATGGTATTCTACAATTTCGTACCATTGTACTTCAAGTATCTAGATGTTTTGTGACCCTATGATTTTGCAACAAAAATTATTCTATTTTTCAAATTAGTGTACGTGAATAAATTTAACTTGGAAAATTGTACAAATGCCAAATTAAACCTTAATAGTTTTTCATTGTTGAGACTAATTAGTTCAGAAAAGTCAAAATATGTTGTAAAAAAACATTAGTTATATTAATTTAGTAGTATTAGACTGGATGAATATGATAGTTGTAAAATTGGGCTTGCATAAGGAGAGACACAAAAAATGTCAGGAGTGTGACATTTTATCTTAGTTGTATAGTACTATGTTGTATGCTTTAATAGTTCCCAATTTTCTTTATTTTCCAAAAACCCCAGACCCAATCAAAGAAAAAAGTTGGAAATAGCTCTGATATATGACATATCATAGCTAGGAAATCGAAATAACTAATGTCAGGAGTGTGACACTTTTAATAGGCATATCTTTTAAATAAAAAATAAAATAAACCATGCTTCTACAAACTTCCACAATGTTTTCAATTTAATTACATATAAACAATAAGTAATAATTGTCGTATTTTTATTATTGCATGGCACCTTTCTCATAATAAGTGATGATAAAGGGTTATATTTTCTTAAAACATGTCAAAATAGTGATTTTTTTCTAAATGAAAAATTGAGTATGTTGCTTTAGATAAACAGAATACTTACTTTAATATATCTTGCCTTTCAACATTTTCATTCTTTTGATATACATTTTTGAAAATTTATCAATAATTTTTCATTCAATAGTAATATGTCACACTCCTGGCATAAAAAACATTAAATGTCGATTGCAATTGCAGTAGGAAGTTTTTTTGCAGAGTAAATTATTGAGAAACATGGGGAAACTAATTTGAAAACCACTAAAAAGTAATTTTATACTAAGAAAAGATGATCTATTGCTAGTTTTAATAAATTTCAAATCCATTTTAACCATTTTTGATGAGATAAATTCCTAAAGGGCAAATAATTAGTACACTAATCATTAGAAAAAACAAAAACATAATTTTGAATCTTCTTTTAATAGTTACTGTTAAATGTAAGAAATATAAGCTTTTGAAGAAATATAACTTTTAGTTTGGAAAGAATAAGTTGGTTATATTATTTTCAGCTCGACAGGTTTATTTTCGAGAGGAAGTCAGGAGTGTGACAATTTTATTTAAGAAATAGATTATTTTGTAAGCATATAGCCTCCATAAAACTGCTTGTAATTGTCTTGGGGAATTAATTTAATTCTCAATAAGCACTATACTCTTGAAAAGATGTATTAATGGTTGAAAATTTAATTGACATTTTTTATAATTATGATAGTATTACTTAGAATATGATAAAATATGATTGAAATAACATCATAGCAATGCAAAAATGAAATATATTCAAGGGAAACCTTTTTTTAGTCAAAATAGATTATGTACTACTACTGAAAAAAGTTATTGTGACCAACAATGATTGCATTTAGCTTGATATTTGGTATATTTATCTTTTAGAAAAATGTGTCAGGAGTGTGACAAAACATAAAAAATGGACAGTATTTTCATTTGGTTACCTCTAGTTTTTACCACCAATGATCAACTTAACTTAACTTTTGTTATATTTATTAGGCATATATAAATAATTGATTTACAACTATTAAACCTCATTAGATCATATTTGTTATGCTTGTATGAAAACTTTAATTACCAGATTTTTTAAAATATACAGTAAAAATAGTGTTTCTTTGATATACTGAAACTGTTTTCTCATGATATATACATAGTTTGGTACCAAAATGTGCATATTTCATATCATTATCAAATGGAAATACATTTAGATCTTTTACCATACCCAAAAGAAAATGATACCTCTGAGGAAGTAAGTCTGTATTTGTTATCATTTTAACACTTTGACTAATAAAAGTTGTAAACAAAAATTTTGTCTGCATATATTGCACTGAGCAACTGAATCTGAAAAATATATCATATTGACTTTATTTTACGACCAAAATTATGTCAATTTGTCCAATTTGAAATTTCACCCTCTATGTCACACAAAGTCTTCATTTTTTTGAAAATCACCCAATAGGAAAAATCATATATATAATTCTGAAAGTTTCAATGGACTATTTTTGAAGGAGTTGTTGCCATTTTTCAATTAGAATATTTCATATAAATAACAAGTTTGTAAAACTGATATTTAAATAATAATAAGAAGAGTTTGAAGATACCAAAGGTGTAATCAGAATCCGTATTGCGTAAATCGAAGAAGAACAGACAACACAATGGCCAAAAGAAAAAGTATAAAAGGACAAACAACGATCTACAAAACATACACATAAAACTAAAGATTGATAAATCAGGAAATTAATATATTGATTTAGCTATCCCCTGTTTTCTTAGGTTGCTCAAGATTGGAAATAGTAAAATGTTATACAATATATAAACGCTACACTTTTATTCTGGAATTCTTCAATAACAATGGACTAAGCTTAGTAATTTGTCTGCAGTTGCCTGCTGGGTTCCCTCAAATAACTATTGTAGTAGCCCAGAAAAAATCATGGGGTCAGGAAATTAACTTTACACATGAAATATTCACTAGTCTATTGTTTGAAAATTTTCAGGGTCCTGTTCAAATATTGGTGTTCTTGGGCTACTGGGTTCCGGTTAAAGGGGAATTTGCAGTAGTGCCTACCGAAAAAATTTGTGGGCGGAGTTTATCATCAAAAATCCCCTTTGATATGTACAGCATATTTATGAAACTGTATGTCACATGACCAACGTGACCTAAAGGTCACATACCTGTACCTCAGACATTTGAATTTTCAAAGTGATTTTTATAGATTTTAGACTGACGAAGAATATTTTTTTTAATAAGACTGAAAGTTTCGTAGAGAGGAACAATAGTAACCATGCCTGTCAAATATTTTTCTCCAAAAGTAACAGTGAAACTATGTATCATTAATTTATCTTCCTCGAGATAACTGTGGTAAAAAAAATGAACATTGAATGTTTGCTCCGCCCACAACTATTTATACCCACGGTCCCGGTTTAAGTTTATCCCTGATAACAGACATATTGATATTTCAATAAAGGAAATGAAAGAGCTTTATTTACATGATTTAATTACTAAAGGAAAAGTCTGCATTAAAATTGAATTTGAAAATCCAAGAGAAAACTGTTTTTTAACAAAAAGAATTGCAATATATCTTTTAAGTAAAAATACATCTTTAAATGACGTTAAACCAGACTTATGATATCGTTACTTAATTTTACAAGTAGGCAAAAATGTTGCTTCACAGTTTTAATTCCATAGGATTGGTTAATATTTAGCACTAGTGTTGTAAATAGATTAAGTAATTACAGTATAATTTGATAAAGAATCTCATTTCAGGATTACGACAAGCAAAAATGAAGGTATTGGAGACAGTACATGGTTTAGAGGTTAAAGACATTCGTACATTCATAGACTGGTTAAAGACATTCCGTGTAGAATTAGATGGCGGAGGTACGTAGAATAACAAATATACATTTTTAGGATATTTCTTTGATCGTTAGAAGATCACATCATTGCCTGCCTCGTCTCAAGCTCAGAAGATTTTGTATTCAATCCATGTCGTGTACAATCACAATTACTGTAAAATTTGTGTTTATGCCATTATAGAGTAATGAAGAGCTAATGGCAGTAATGCGGATTGGCTCAGAGTAATGTGTCCGACTTGTGTGACATTGTCTATACTTTGTCACATTAAAAATTTCTCCAAATATGGTACTTATTTTTTATATGCTCATTCCTTACCCCTTTTGCATTGAAAATCAAAATACTATTCTCCATTACAAGATAAATGATCCATTTTTTATATTATCCCTTGATAATTTGAATTAATGAATACGTCATTGACTTTCCCAATGGGGACATTACATGGTCGCCATCTTTGTTTCTAAAGCTCGTACAAATAAATTTTAATACATGTATGTACAGACAATATGCATATATTTTGCTTGTTCTATATACATTGCAGGATATATAATACACAACTTGCATCTGAATGTTAAATTTATTTAAACTTTGCAATCAACAGTTGAGAAATGGTCTGCCAGACTCACATTTCTACCCATTTCGAATTATAATCCTCATACAAATAAATTGACGTTCAGAGACAAGCATCAGACCTTTCAATAAGGGTCGATACCAGGTATTTTTACCTGCCTAAAATGGTCTTCGGTACCTCCAGATTTTAAAGAGTGTTGTATAAGATATTCATTAAAAAGTTGTTCATATTTGGTAAAAAAAATGTACCGCTTGTAATTAATAGTGAAGTACTGGTACACTAAAAAATATGGAAAACCCTGCAAGCGTGTATAAAAACAAACGAAAACTGTCAACATGAAAAAAAAATAACATAACATACATCATTCTAACCATTTCAAACAAAATTTTAAAGGTGTCATCTTTATGGTCAGTGTTAAACTAGTATTATTTTATTTACACAAAAATAACACTAAGAACATCGATAATATCAGTCTTCTTATTCAGAAATAAGCCTACAATAAAACAAAGGTAAAACTGAACACAATTGTCATTTTTATCAAGATTTTTTTAGATTTCATTCTTGCATATGTCGATGTGGACGATAGGTCAAAACCAGCATGTTGAAGGAAAAAATATTGACCTATTGTCTGTTAAATACGGTACTTGTCTAGGATCTTCTTCTCTGGTTTGAAAGCATTTTAGTTTTTATGCGATGAAATTGTAGTTCTATTTATGAGAATCTCGATCAGGGCGAGGTGTACAACATTATGTGATAAAGTTTGTCAGTGACTTGCAACAGGTCGGTGGATTTCTCTGGGTCATCGGGTTCACTCCACCGATAAAACTGACCGCCACGATATAGCTGAAATATTGTTGAAAGTGCCGTTAAATACCATCAAACAAACAAACAAAAAATCTTATTTATGAGTCACTAATATCATGTTTCACAGAAAATTGATCTTTACCATCATGACAGATTGAATTATTTCATGAAAAGGTTTTTCTAAAGCACTATTTGCCTAGATCTTGAAGTATAATATTTTCACCATAAGGACTATCATGGTTGTGATCAAATGGTAGTTGGATTTTCAGTTTGCCAGTGCCTATCACCACTAACGTTGTGAGTTTGAACTCCGTTCATGGTGAGATTTACTCGATACAATATTATTTGATGAAGTTTGTCAGTCACTTGAGACAGGTCTGTGGCTTTTTCTGGGTACTCTGGTTTCCTCCACCAATAAAACGGACTGCCACAATATTGTTGAAAGTGACATTAAACACCATTTTAAACCAAACCAAACCAAAATCATCATGACAGATTGAGTTATTTCATGAAAAAGTTGTCTAAAGCATTATCTGCCTAGATCTAGAAGTATAAAATTTTCATCGTGTTACGAGCTATAGAAAAGAAATATGTCTACCCATTCTGTAGCCACGTGCTCATGATATCACATGGCATTTTAAGTAGATATAGCGTTGTACTGTAATAATTATCCATTTTGAGATATGAAATTTGTATGTTTTTAGGATTAGTTGTGATGTGTAGTCCAGTAGATCAATCACGTCAGACAAGTATGGAATCACGTCAAGGCAGTTTTGATGACCCAAGGTCTCGTCAAAATAGTATGGATGATTTCAATAGAAGTGTTGAGTCACCGTCTAAAATGGACAATCGTTTACCTAATGGTAATCAGCTATTAGGCTCATCAAGCCCAAGCCAGCAAAAAAGGGAGGCGTCCCCTTCACGTCTTATTAAACCAACCATTAGTTTGACCAAAGCAGATAGTGTAGAAAAATCAGATAAAGAATTTGGAATTTCTGTTCGACAATTTGACTTTGACACATCAGTGGGAACACATTGTGCATCCATAGACAATTTAAAAATGACAGTTCCCGCTCAAGATACAATTCTAATAACTGGGGTACCAGAAAGTGTGCAGGTGCTTGTTCACAACCGTGATGGGTCTCCAATGATATCAGAACCAATACAGTCCAGGTTATTTTATTCAAGTAACGATATGGACATAGCAGTTGTTACAGCTCTGCTTGGGGCAAGGAACAATTTCAAAAATAACATTCCAAGCACAAGTGGTGAAAAATCTGACTACTATTCAAAATTATTAGACAAATACAAACCTATGAAAAAGAGGAGTTTGTCCGATTTAGTTGCTGGGACCAAGATGGAAGATGAAGAAGACCCAGCTAAGAAAAAATTTGCCTCTACTGAGGGATTGGAACCAGTGCATGCCGCAAAATCTACCGTATCTCAACCTGCATCAAAACCTGTCACAATAAATACTCAAACTCAGTTATTTCCAATCATGGCATCTCAACCAACACAACCACTGTCCAGACATTTGTCACCATCGAATTCAATTAATGCTCAGCCATTACCATTAATGATTTCACACCCCATACCCCATTCGTTGATGGCAAATTCTCAACCAATGCCTTTAATGATGACGGAACCTATCACAGTTCATACACAGTCCATGTCTACAAGGGCACCTACGTTCCAACATTTCATTCCAAACAAAACTATGTATAAAAGGGCAGATAATCCAGCCTTTTTTCCAGTGCGACCTGGACTTATGAAATTGAAGATGGAACCCAAACCAAAATGAATGGCTGCTCAGCAGTTTGAAATTCTTTTTTTTTATAGAGCAGTGTGATGTTTGTTAATACTGATCTATGCATAGTTGGAGTGTATTTACACTCTGTATTTGTGGAGGGAATTGAAAGATTTGTTACCGAAGCGAATCTTGACTTGGTGCAAAGGGGTACATGAAGGGGTTTCCCTGAAATACTGCAAGCTTTTGCATAGGTTTTTACTAACAGTTTTGATGACATTTCAAGGACGGTCAAGCGAGAAAAGAAAATGGAATGGAAATGCAAGTACGTAAGAGATGGTTTATATGGTACAAGTATCTCCTAAAAAAACAAGAGTTGAAAGATCAAATGAAATTTTGTGATATAGACTTTTTGTGGTCGATCTTTATTTTTTAAGGAAGTTAAGAGTTTTGTGTTAAAGAAGATTGTTTAAGCATGTAATGATGGATTAGAGACTTGTGTACTTTGTACAATTTTTATTGTATCAATTTTTTTATGGTCATTCCCCGTATTCTTATTTTTTATGCCTTTTGCTGAAAGTACATGTACAATGTACTAGTATACAATATAATTATTTTTTGGAGTCTGCTTTTATTTATAAAGTGCTTTTAAATGAAATGCAATTCGTTAAATATTGTGTATTAGTTTTTTTTAATATTACGAATGTGAAATCGAAAAATAATGTATTAACTGTAAATATATGTAACATTTGAAAAACATTATTTATTGCCTTTGTTTCATGTTACAAGTTCAAGGTTGTTTTTATGTAGTTAAGGATACAAAGCCATTCACTTCTTTATTTGATGCCAGCATGTTCTGGTATGTTTTGCATAAAGGTATCAAAGTACAACCCAATTTTGCTTTGAGGCACAAAGAGTACAACCCTTCAATATGTATTTTTGCCTCAAGGTACATGAGTACAACCCTTCAATCTATATTGTTGCCTTAAGGCACACGAGTACAGCCCTTCAGTCTATTTTTTTGCCTTCAGGCACATGAGTACAACCCTTCAATCTATATTGTTGCCTTAAGGCACACGAGTACAACCCTTCAATCTGTATTGTTGCCTTAAGACACACGAGTACAGCCCTTCAGTCTATTTTTTTGCCTTCAGGCACATGAGTGCAACCCTTCAATCTATATTGTTGCCTTAAGGCACATGAGTACAACCCTTCAATCTATATTGTTGCCTTAAGGCACATGAGTACAACCCTTCAATCTATATTGTTGCCTTAAGGCACATGAGGACAACCCTTCAATCTATATTGTTGCCTTAAGGCACATGAGTACAACCCTTCAATCTATATTGTTGCCTTAAGGCACATGAGTACAACCCTTCAATCTATTTTTTTTTGCCTTAAGGCACACAAGTGCAACCCTTCAATCTATATTGTTGCCTTAAGGCACATGAGTACAACCCTTCAATCTATATTGTTGCCTTAAGGCACATGAGTACAACCCTTCAATCTATATTGTTGCCTTAAGGCACATGAGTACAACCCTTCAATCTATATTGTTGCCTTAAGGCACATGAGGACAACCCTTCAATCTATATTGTTGCCTTAAGGCACATGAGTACAACCCTTCAATCTATATTGTTGCCTTAAGGCACATGAGTACAACCCTTCAATCAAAATTTTTGCCTTAAGACACATGAGTACAACCCTTCAATCTATATTGTTGCCTTAAGGCACATGAGTACAACCCTTCAATCTATATTGTTGCCTTAAGGCACATGAGGACAACCCTTCAATCTATATTGTTGCCTTAAGGCACATGAGTACAACCCTTCAATCTATATTGTTGCCTTAAGGCACATGAGTACAACCCTTCAATCTATTTTTTTTTTGCCTTAAGGCACACAAGTGCAACCCTTCATTCTATATTGTTGCCTTAAGGCACATGAGTACAACCCTTCAATCTATATTGTTGCCTTAAGGCACATGAGTACAACCCTTCAATCTATATTGTTGCCTTAAGGCACATGAGTACAACCCTTCAATCTATATTGTTGCCTTAAGGCACATGAGGACAACCCTTCAATCTATATTGTTGCCTTAAGGCACATGAGTACAACCCTTCAATCTATATTGTTGCCTTAAGGCACATGAGTACAACCCTTCAATCAAAATTTTTGCCTTAAGACACATGAGTACAACCCTTCAATCTATATTGTTGCCTTAAGGCACATGAGTACAACCCTTCAATCTATATTGTTGCCTTAAGGCACATGAGGACAACCCTTCAATCTATATTGTTGCCTTAAGGCACATGAGTACAACCCTTCAATCTATATTGTTGCCTTAAGGCACATGAGTACAACCCTTCAATCAAAATTTTTGCCTTAAGACACATGAGTACAACCCTTCAATCTATATAAATTGTGCCTTCAGGCACATGAATACAACCCTTCAATCTATATTTTTTGTCCTTAGCCACATGAAAACAAACAGAACAAAATTGCAAATTGGGGAGAAATGACAGTTATATATACATGTATACAAAAGTATGTTTATAAGTGTGGAATAAGAGGAAAACTGATTTTGTTTAAATCAGTTGGTCATATTCTGATCCAAGTGATTTTTACTTTGATCTACCGGTAGTTATATTCTTTATGTATTTAAAGATATTGTTGATTAATATCTGAATTTGTTTCTCTTGTCTACCTTCTTCTTTTGAAGAGTAAGTTGATTATATATTAGACATAACTATTTGATAATGTGGTGTTTTTATTTTCTCCAATAGGAAAAAAGGGGCCGTCATGGCTGTGATCGTATTGTAGTAGGATTTACAACTACTTTTGCAATCAGTGCCTATCACCACTGAAATTGTGCGTTCAAATCCCGCTTATGGCGAGGTGCACTTGATACAACATTGTGTAATAAAGTTTATCAGTGACTAACAGCAGGTCTGTGATTTTCTCCGGGTACTTCAGTTTACTCAACCAAAAAAACTGACCGCCATGATACATTTTTTTGTATAACTAGCATATTGTTGAAAGTGGTGTTAAACACCATAACCCTAACCCAATAGGAAAAATTGTGAAGAAAGTTTTATTATCATAATACTGAATTTGAATAGTTTGTTTCCACTTATCTAGTGTACTTGTAGTCAGAAATTAATTTGGATTTATATTCATGAATTTTCTCCAGTCATGTTGAATATTACATTATGATTCAACTCTAGAACTACCACAATATAACTGATACATATATTAATCAAACAGACATATTAAACTTCCATATCCTTATATAAAGTTAACCATGTATGATATATCTATGTGGCATTTTAGAAATCGGCAAGATGTTTGATAAGTGAGCATTTTCATCATCGCCAAGATTACAAATCTTAAATTTGACGACTAGTTTGACACCTTACCTGTCCTTATCACATGATACTGGTAGGCTTAATTATGAAAAAAATATGTGAATGAAATTAATTGAGGAATCACAGATATCAAAAATAGATCTGCTGATTGGAGTAAGGAAAAGTAATAATTTCTTTGAAACATATTGACAAAATGTTAATTATTATTTTTTTTACTAAATTGACACCTTGCAATTGTATTGTATTTTGTTAATTATAACCAATATCAAACGATTCCTTATATTGTTATACTCCTTCAATCCTTGTTGTTTGAGTACAACTATAGTATACATGTACATTTTTATGTTGAGATACAAATGTATTTCACATGCAAGTTTTAATTTTTAGATTGAATTTGTTGTTTCAGAAACGTATTGCATTCTGCCTACACTGAAATATTGTCATTTGATGATGACACTGTAAACAATGGGTCATTAACCAATGATGCTAAATAATTTCAAATTTTGACCCACTGTAGTACAAACTTTCTTTTTGATTTATAAGAAGGGCAGTTGTAGCTGTGATTGAATTGCATCTACCTATCTGTACAATAGGTGCTTAGCTATCACCAAGAAACTTTGGAGTTCGATTGCAGTCCAGATTTCGTAAGATTAAGATATACATTGATTTTTGTCCGCCCCCCTGCCTTTTTTTTTGAAACCAAGAAAGACTATTATAGTCTAGACTTTGGTTGAACTGACTATTAAAGTTTGGATTATCAATATCGAAATTTCCCTATTCCTACCAACCAACCCCTTTTTTTATAGCAAAATCCTGGCTATGTGCAAGGATTTCCTTAGTTTCTAAAATAGTTAATCGTTTTTTTAAGATATTGATGGTTTGTTATTGATTTCTTCGTAGATTTGTTTATTAAGTATAAGTTATTTGTACAGATTATTCTTAAATATGACAATGTCACCATCACTGGTCACTTAAATTCATAAGATGCTTATATTAATATGTCATGGTCCTTTGATAAGATATGATTAAATTTTATGACATACATTTGTACATGTATGAAATATACTATATTGATTGAACCAACTAAGAAATTTTACTTTTCTGGTTTTAGTGATAATAACTCATAATTTAAGACAGTGAGTGTATTTTTTCTTTCTTTCCTCTATAAATTTTGAGGTATTTTTTAGTACATTAATTAGTGACATTTCTAACATGGTTTTTTTGAGGGGAAGGGAGTGGAGAGGGTGCTGTAGTTACCAGTTTAGTAATTAACTAATAAATAAATAGGCAAGCACTGGTATTTTACATAACACCGTTGGTTTTTTTTGCCACATGATATCATTTAAACATTTTGAAGAAATCCTTAATACTGTACCAACGTATAAGAAGTAAGATCAACAATTCATTGCCGTAATAATAATTATAAAAAAACGTAGATTAGATTTTAGCATATTTATCTGACACGGTGGTACTAATACTCTTATCATTTAATTAAAAAATATAATCAGAATTTCATTAACCAGTAGTACATTCTACTTTAAAACATAATATTCCTTCGATTTTTTTTTTAATTAACTGCCACGATGGAACTGAAATATTGTTGAAAGTGGTGTTAAACACCATAACCCACCCCTAACCCTTGATTTAATTATTGACAATGCACACCTACTCATTTATCTATGCTATGCAAACATGTTCTGTTATCACCAGTTTTATTTATTTCTTACATGCATATTCAATACTTTCTTTTTTGCAAATTAAAAACAATCAAGAGCTCTAAAAAAAATTCTTTGGAAGACTATGAAACCTGCTTCGAGTAATACTAATAGTAAAGACTTGACATCATAGTTAAAACAATATGTCACATGTTTGCTTCCAGAGTACATTTCTGATTCAAATATAGAATCAATTTTGTTACTACTTGTATTCATAGTTTTATTACCGTAAACACTAGCTACAATAATGTAGCTCCTGTGACAAACTTGTGTCTCGGCAGAGCTACAACGCTGTCCCATTCGTCACAATGGAGCAACAAAAAAGTTGCAGTTGAAACATAAAAACTCACTATTTACGCTTCAAACATTTCATTATAACAATTACTGATGATCCCAGTCCTTGTTAAATCGGTTTGGCTGAGAAATATGCTTTTCAAAATTAGCAACAACCTTGTTCAAATTTATCGATCGTTTTCCATAACCGGAAACTACGGAAGGCGGAGCTTTTCTAAATATGGTATTTCTTATTACAAGCTGATGTAAACATTCCAATCGTAACTACTCGGCCATTCTCGCTACCCTGTTATTTGCAGGGTAGCAAGAATGGCCGAGTAGTTACGATTGGTAAACATTCACGCCGGAAATGAGAAGAGAAGAGAAGATTTTTATTTTGTGGGAATTACATTCTAAAATACTGGTAGGTGATAAAAACTTGTTATAATAATGGACAAAAGGAAAGGTTGTGTCTTATTATTGATAAATGCAGGCGTCAGAAGCTCTGTAAGCAAGCGCAAAAAATCTCGGCGGCTGCTCCATTACGTGTAATGGCATCCCGTTATAACCCTTGCGAGTAAGCGAGCATTTAGGGTTTTATTATTAGAACTACGTAAACACCAGATGTCACTGTGATTAGTGTGGAAGTTATCAACATAACCACATGAAAGAGATGTATGTAAGAGTGTTTTCTATTGGGTCATATATTGCAAGTATCTACAACATGGAGATATAAGAGAGTTTTCAATTGGGTAATATTTTGAAAGTACATGTATTTGTAACATGGAGAGATACATTTGTATAAGAGAGTTTTTGATTGGGTCATATTTTGAAAGTATCTACAACATGGAGAGTTGTAAAAGAGTTTTCGATTGGTTCATATTTTGAAAGTCTTTCTTTATATTGTGTCAGATTTGTATCTCTGTTTATACAGCATTAATTAATTTGTCTTTGTTTATTTGTATTTGCTGTATTAATGAACTACTGGTAGTTCCAATGCTTTTTTTTATTGATGGGTTTTTGATCAAAACGATCTGTAAGAGTATTATTGTAAAAAATGGTTATTTTATTTGTGTTTTAATTTTTTAATATTAGTGGAAGACAGAATTTTGGATGAAAATATTTCCCCAAAATTAAATAGTTTTTTTTTACATCAAATAGTGCTATATTTGTTATTAAATTTAAAATATTTGTACTGAATAAAATGTAGATTATTTTGAAAATTATTTAATTAATGAATTTTAACAACAAAAATAATGTGATAAATTTGAGTAAAATTGTGGTATTCAAATTAAATGACTAATAATTAACATAAATTTACATAGACTTTTCTGGTTTTTGGTTGTATTTTAATGTGGGTCCATCTTTGTCATCAGTCTGTAGACACTAATGGTTTCTGTGTAAAAACGTTTGTTCTAATTGAGCGATCCTTGTGAATTTTTAATACAATGATCCTTGGCACAGATTTGAAATATTAGGAAAGTGTACAGAATTATTATTCTTTGGGACCTTGCGTTAGAATATCGACATATTTTCTCATTCTTTTATGGTTTCTGAGATGAACTCTTCAAAGAGTGCCAAATTCCAAAATTTAAACTCATTTTTCATTCAATTTTAATGGTTTTTTTTTTTTTTTTTAAATTTGGGTTAATTGTGAGTCAATACAGAAAAATGAGCACTTTTTATACAAAAGTATGCAAAATTTTTATTTAATTCCAAATTTGATGATGGATTTTTTTTTCTTTGAATGGATCCAAGAGATCCATTTAATATTCCAGCTGATTTCCCCTATTGCTTATTGTTTTCATGTTAAACTTGATTGCAGTAACACTGGTGCAGAAGGAATCCCTGGCGGACTTTCTTTGGTCGTATCATTCTGTGCATGATATAGCCCTTTATTTCTTGATGGAATTAATATTATTATGAAATAAGATGCTTTCACAGTATTGAGTCTTATTTGTTTATGTTTTTTAATTATTTAAAAAAAAATATTTTGTGAATTTTTTAAAATAATTTTTGTTTGTCATTTAATTAGTACCGGATACTGATATTTTGTTATGTATTTACTTACCTCCCTTGTTGGTACTGTCATAAGTCATAAATGATATACGTAATATTTTTAACGTGTTAAATTGTTGCTTCTCAAATTGTATTTATAGGTGGACAGTTGCACTGCGTGGTTGTCACCGTTGTCATGTTAAATCGTTGCTTATCAAATTATATTTATACACAAACAATTATTTTAAATGTTTGACACTCTGATGTTACTATTGTCACCATATAGCATTACTATTACTATCTGTAGAAAAATAAAACAAGATAATTATGTTCCTCAGCAAAATTCTTGCATGTACCTGTGTTTCAATTAGATATCCTTTCTTCATGTCTACTTAACATCCACACCCATTAAATAGGACCGTCATGGCCGTTATCGTATGGTAGTTAGATTTACAACTACCTATGCAATTAGTGCCTATCACCACTGATGTTGTGGGTTTGAATCTCGATCAGGCCGAGGTGTACAACATTATGTGATAAAGTTTGTCAGTGACTTGCAACAACTTTCCTCCCCCAATAAAACTGAAAGCCACGATATAACTGAAATATTGTTGAAAGTGGCCTTAAACACCATCAAACAAACAAACAAATCAATGGAAATCTAACGGAGGAAAACCAATACAGAAATGGGCATATTCAATCAAATTCTCCCCTTAGATGTGCGAATTTATAATACTAGCGACCAATATTGGAAGGTATAAAAAAGTATTATGTTCATGGGAAGACAAGTGACCGATATTGGCAGGCGTCAAAAGTGTTGTGTTCTTGTAAAGACAAGCAACCATTAGTGGCAGGCATCAAAAGTATTGTGTTCTTGTAAAGACAAGCAACCATTAGTGGCAGGCATCAAAAGTATTGTGTTCTTGTAAAGACAAGCAACCATTAGTGGCAGGCATCAAAAGTGTTGTGTTCTCAAGGAGACATGTGTTCTTCTTGATGGAAATTTCTTAAAATATGCTTTTGTTAATTATTCTTGATTGTACATGTACTTATTAATTGTATAAATAAAAAGATGGATGCATACAGGTATATGTCAAAATATGATCCCAGTGAAAATTTATAAGATGTATAAAATTGATAAGTTGGATGGAAAAGTTAGACTAGGTAAAAGAAATAACATTCAAACATTTTTCTAATGTTGTGGATGAAATGGATTAAGGGGTCGACCATTCGAGTTTAAGAGAGGGAGGGGACTTTTTTATTATCTTTATTTTTAGGGTTTATTTCTGTCACCAAATTTTATATAAAAAAATGTCTTCATCTGACATGCATAAAATAATTATCTGAAGGAAAATTACTTTTTCATTTCCAAACAAAAAATCAGATTTTTGCGTGCGTGTTGTTTTCCTGGCCTGATTCACTGGGAAAATAAACAAAGCCTCACCCCTCTTTCTTAAAGTTAAGTGGTTGGTCCCTTACAAAGTTGTTAAAGAACTTTTAACTTTCATCTTAAGTCACAAATGTTGGATGGCTGTCAGTGCTGTCTTAACGCATAAGCATGCTGGGCAGTTGCCCGGGGTCACCATGAACATAGGGACCCATGCTAATCTATGCATATTGTGTACAGCATGTTTTTAATGTTTAAGCACTGATTTTGTTGGAAGTACCAATACAATAAATATATGTTTAATTTTATCGACCATTTACAGTTTATTCCTGTGAGTGGTTGTGTAGGTATATACCCCAGTGCACTGCTTTGCCCGGGGGCCTATAATACTGATAAGACGGCCCTGATGGTTGTGGCGATCCCATCCTGACATATTTTCCTTGTTTTTGTTATTTGTGTTATTAGAAATACAAAGCCGAGGAAGCTGTGTTGCCAGTTATGAAAGAAAGCAACAATTTTTATAGAGAAGCGTTTGATTGGACCAGCACTTACACAATTTAAAATTGTCATGTTCCTGTATATGACTGTTGTAACCAGTATGAATAACGTCATTAACGAACACATTCATCATAATAGTCAGTCCCTCTCTTAATAGGCCACTTCCATGAAAAGGCAACCCTGTCATGAGGTCAGATTCAGATGCTATGAGATAAAAAATACTACTAAATATCCCCCATCCAAAAATGCAATCCTTAGAAGGCCACTTTTCAATTGCAGAATTGGTGACCTTATAAGATGGGGACTGCTGTGGTCCAGGTATGCAAGTTGTCTTTAAAAAACTTCAGATAGAAGGATCCAAAACATTCGTCCACGAGGGCGAGGGTATCGTCCACCCATCAGTATTCAGTGTTCAACATTGACATGATTTATCAGATATAATTATTATTGTGATTTGCAGCACAATACTACATTTATGATAGTATCTAAATTATTTATTTATTATTAAAGTAAAGCTTCATCTCCCTAGGGCATATTTAACTTTAGTAAGTTCAAACCCGTTCAGGCGAGGTGTACTCAATACAATATTATGTGATAAAGTTTGTCAGTGACTTGCGGCAGGTAGGTGGTTTTCTCCGGTTTCCTCCACCAATAAAACTGACCGCCACAATATAACTGAAATAGTGTTGAAAGTGGCATTAAACACCATAAATCTCAACCTCATATTTAACTTTAGCTGATTTTGGCTATCCTGTTTTAGGCTCTTTATTTTGGTTACTCCCAAAGACTTTGAATTATTTGCCTGTCAAATCTTTTGACTGAGCATACCTGATGAAGGTTATTCCAGAAATGTGTCCAGCACACTAAATGAGATGCCTACATTTCTATTTTTAAAACACACATTTGTACTATATTTTCCCAGTTTTTGCAAGTATGTAAGATAGATCAACCTGGGTATTAACATGACATATTCAATATTTAAAAACATGTTATATTTTAAGTTCATCTTTGTCATTTTTTAAATAATTGTGTATATTTTGTACAATCTTTTTTCTTGCAAATGTGCAATATTTTTGTGCAATTTTATGTAAAAATATTCAATTGTTGAAATGTTTTAAAAATGCTTCATGTATATAGTTTGATTTTGTAATACATGTACATCAACCAATATTGAGGACATTTTTTTTTAATTTGTCAACCAGAAAATGGGTTGGAAATTATTAAACTTTTAAGTGGAATTTTGCAAATGTAAGTTACACTTCCAATATTGATTTTGACAACATTCAAGGGAAGATAATCCATATTTGACAACATTCAAGGGAAGATAATCCCTATTTGACAACATTCAAGGGAAGATAATCCATATTTGACAACTTTCAAGGGTAGATAATCCATATTTTAAAACCATGGGGATCATTCACCAAATTTCTTTCGACAGACGTCGCTGTTGTTCCATAAGTGGTTAGCGGAACGTTTTAATCTCAATGACGCTTGAATTGTTAACGTTAGGTACAAGGACAGGTCAATATATAATGCCCTTATAACATGAATAGGAAAATTCTGTACATTTCGTTCACAAACAAAACTGTTCTCACGACTTTTTTTATATTATAAATTATAACATTATTGTACAAGTTAGATAAACTACTATGAAACAAAAGAAGTTGCCGTATTGCAGGATATTCAATACGGGCCGCTTTTTTTTTTTTAAATAGTACTGTATCTTATACTTACAACCATTGCACTGGAACAGTTGACTACAGAACGACAGGGATATTAGGTTATTAATTAAATTCCTAAAGGTGTATACGTGTATTACATTTCACTTCTTTGCATTAGCATTAGGGGAAAAGGGTGTATTTTATTCTGATAAAAAGATTTCGATGCTACATTTTTGTACCTGAAAAAAAGAAGTACTCTGAAACAGAATTTTTGTTCTGGGAAAAAATTGTTCCATTATGACTAATAATAAAAATCTGGGTAAAAGGATAAAAAATCAAAACCATACATGTACAATACACAGGAACACAACAAATTCATTTATACCTCATAGGCAGTAATATACAATTTTCAACAAACATAGAAAAAGAACAAGTAATAATAAAAACAACTTGTAACAAAGAACAAATAGAATTTCTGTGTGTATAGACACCTTTTCAAGTAGCATAGTTGGTACTTTATATCATTTATATCATTTATTCAAAATAAATATAAAAACGACCAATAATAAATTTATGTTTGTAATTAACAATTCAAAGGGAACACATTTATGATTATTTTCAAAAAAATTCAGCAAAAAATATTCTTCATCTGTATGATATATCCAGTTTACGGAAAGGGAAAACTTAATTGACCTTCCCTACCTAGATCAAGGATTTATATAGTAGTTCTACTATACAAATCCTTGCCTACATGTAGATGATCACAGTTTTTATTTTTGAACATATTTTCCTTTTCTCATTTTTGTTTCAATTTTTTGTTTAAGCCACACACAAAAAATCTTTTTAGATTCTCATACCCTTCCTTCCCACTTTTTACCATTAAATTCACGATTTTCTATTTTCAATCAATTCAATTTCAAAATTTAACAAATTCTTCATTAGGATATCAGTATACCAAATAAAGTATATTTTTTGTATTATGTACGGGTAATGTTCTATCACGATAGTTGCCATATGTATCTAGTTCTACAATATTTAACTCAGTAGTCCGTAAGGGGCCTTTGTGGTCGTGATCGTTTGGTAGCTGGATTTACAACTACCTATACAATCAGTACCTATCGCCACTAACGCTACGAGTTCGAATCTAGCTCAGGCGATCCAACAGTATGTGATAAAGTTTGCCAGTGACTTGTGGCAGGTCCGTGGTTTTCTCTGTGCTCTCCATTTTACTCCACCAATAAAACTGACCCCGACTGAAATTTGTTGAAAGTGGTGTTAAACACCATACCCAGTAGTCCGTACGTTTTCATCTTTTTATATAGGATGCTGGGTTTTATGCAAATTCCCGATTTTTTTCGTAGCATTACTGAAATTGTAATTTAAATCGTTTGACTGTTTATTTCAATAACAGGTAGCTAACTAAAGTTATCAATAACGTTTTTACCTGCATTAGAATGGAATATACCTACAAAAATCATGTGTTTTGCCTTTAGTCCTTTACCATTCAAAAGTTCATTATGCCAAATAATTGTAATCTTCAATATATTTTTACATATATATTACAATGAAATAAATTTGATAATTGGGATAGTATAGTTGTGCGTGTATAGGTCAACAGATAAGAAAAGTTTGTAGATGCCGGAAGTCATAAATCGAAGAAGGGCAGGCAATGCAATGGCCAAACGAAAAAGGGCGAAATGATAAACAGTGGTCTACAAAAAACTACTCAGAAAACTGAAGATTGAGCAGCACGAATCCCACTTAAAACCCGGATGGAACTCTGTCGGTGACAACTTGAGTCTTTAGTTTTACATTGTATGGCAGTTCCAGGTTTTTTACCATGATCCACCAGTCTGATCGTATAAAATATTTGAATGCTACCAAAATTTGTCGAAAATCATTTAAAATAGTAAGAAACAACGAATTTTCTTTATTTAACTATTTATTATGCCACATCTGCTCAAAATCTTTCTGAAATAAATGCTATGTTGTCGAATCTTTTAACAGTTAATGACACTATACGAAGAAGGAATATATTATCTGTATTATTTTGTATCAAATAATTTTAAAGAGTGTGATTTAGATTTGAAGATTGCCTAAATATAGAGAGACCTAGATATATTAATTCAAAATTTTGTATGTGGAGACAGGGACTTTATTATTCTATTTTGTTCACTTGGAGGTAGTATTTCCCGAAATTCAGGTATACTTTAAAATGTTGGAATGAAGTTCATCAGTATTGCAGTGTGAGTAACCAAACATCATGTACACCTTTTATAAACATGTATAGGCTACACCAAAACTCTTTTCTTGCGACTTAAAAGATAATACTTTTATTTTACATATACTCGTCAACTAAATCTATACTTCTAACAGGTAATACAACACGCGCTGTACTAGTTAAGCTTCAATCTTTGCACCATACAAGTTTTGTAATTCAGTGCCGTCATTAGGTTAACGTTAAGATACAAACGTCTGTGATTCAAACGCACAATTAACCACTTATGGAACAGTAGCGTCACCAAACGGGAGAAGGGTGAATGATTCCTATTGTTCAAGGGAAGATAATCCATATTTGATGAGGGTAAAATTGAAATAAAATTATATGTTTTCTACAATGATTTCTTTATTGATTACAAGATTTTTTAATAGCATATTAATCACAATTATTTAAGTGAACCTTTAATATTATATATCTGTACTGTTTTTCTTTCAAATTACGCATTAATCTATTAATAGTATTGGTTAATTTGGTAAATCTACCCATAATTCCATGTAATAATTTAATGCAGATGTTATTATCATTTTGGGGGGGGGGGGGGGGGGGGGGGAAGGGTGTCTGTTATTTTTTTGCTAAATTATGCAGACTGGGTGATGAACTTGGGTGCTATGTTTCTTAGAACTTGACAGTGTTTGAAAATTATGAATTTTTTATAGCTTAATATTATCAAAGGAATTATTGTTTACTTGAACAGTCATTAAATCCTGCCACCATATAACTGAAATATTATCAAAAAAACAAAAACTTTCAGGAATCTGCACTTTTTACATACTGTTTAAATTCACCAATTAATGCATGCATATATAAATGTGAAATCAAGACCACCAATGAAAATAAGAGGTTAAATATTACATTTTTTTTTTTTTTTTTTAAAGGAGGGGGGAATATTGAGATGAAATAGATCTATCTTAATACCTTTAAGGGGTGTTCCATTGAAACATGCATGGCACTCAGGGAAGACAATTTGAAATTACTAACATGCATGAAAGGTGTCGAAAACATCTTTATTGAGTGAAAATGTAGCAGAAAAATTGAAATTGCTACTATGGGTTACCACCCTATTTTCAATGTACCTACCTTGTCTGTGTTTAATATGTATGTTAAAATGGAATAGCCTTAAAACCAACAAAAAACAATTCTCTTTTGTAAATCTGTGTCGTTTTCATACAAAAATGAGAGCTTTGAATATTTTGGGATCTTGGTTTCGTCACATTTTTTGCATTAATACAAAAAATTTGCAATAATTTGTAAATTTAACAACACTCTTTGTTTTTAAACACAAAACCTATTTATAGCAACTTTTCATCCATTTATTTCATTATATTATTTTGGATAATTACTGTATCAGTGTCTATCAGTCTTTCCTGGTACATTTGTATTTTTAAGAAGTACAATATAATGGCTAACAATATAGCCATGGAACTAAGAGTACATGGATGTGTCTTACAAATGCTCACATGATATTATATGGGTGTCAACAAACTTTTTAACATTTCTAAAAATTCATATCCTTGTACATTTATAGTGTTGTTATTTTCATATTTTTCTATCCAATGAAATCCTAGAATATAAACTTGTTTTATCAATAAAGCTATGCCTTCTTTTAACGGGATTTGTTATTCTTCATTATTTGGTGAAATGATTAGCTGCTCGTTGCCAGTGTGGTAGATCATTAGTTCTAGACTGGTTGTATCAAACCAAAGACTATAAAATTGGTATTTGTTGCTTCTCCACTAAGCATTAAGGAGAAAGAGCCACGGGTTAATGTTTCCGAGTGGAGTGACATGTCTGTTTCAGTGAGCTAGCACTCAAAAAATCCAACAAAGCATGTTGGTCTAGTACAAAGCGGACATCACTTTCATTTCATCGAATGTAACTTGTTCTGATCATAATATAGCCGAAAAATTTATAATATGGTATTAGCAACAAATAAACAATTGCTCAGCTGAAATTTGGGAATTGATCAGTTCCTGTTACTTGTAAATTCATATTCTTTTTAAAACCTCAGCATAGAGGTTACTTGATTCAGTTGTTCAACTGACCAAAATACAAACTGAGTTTGTCAGTTAATGTTGTTCAGCAATACATTGGACAATAACTGAAACCAAGTGGATATTTCTTTGGATTATTTTCTACAAGAAAAGTTTGAAGATACCAAAGGGGTAATCGGAGGCTCTATATGATGGACATACAATGTACATTACAATGGCCAAAACAAAAAGGACAAACAATATCTACAAACCATTACACAGAAATCTAAAGATTGAACACTAGCTATAGCACCCCATTGAAAACCTGGGGTGAACTCGTGTGATCAGCAAGGGTTAGTAGTTCCTGTTCCACTAGTGACACCCGTCGTGCTTGCTTCTGTTAAACGGAACAAACATCAACTGATATGGAAATCTTGGTGTGTCATCAATTAGCTTAGCTAGTAAATAATCACAGGCATTCTTAAACACTCGCCATACAGATTACTTGATTTACTTGCTCGTCCGACCTAATAACGTTTGTCAGTGAAGCGACAGGTCGATGGTTTTCTCCTGGTACTCCGGTTTCCTCAACCGATAAAACTGACCGCCACGATATAACTGAAATATCGTTGAAAGTGGTGTTGAACACCATAATCCATCCTGCTCAATCGACCATAACACAAACTGATATGAGTCATTGTCAGATAATGTTCAGCAATAAACTTTGGACAATAACTGAAACCAAGCATGCCAGCATAGGTGACCATAGCAGATTTTGGCTATCTTGTTTAGGTCATTTGGTTTTCTTGCTCCCAACGGGTTTTAAATCATTTGGCTTCGAGCGTACCTGATGAAGGTTATGTCAGAAACACGTTTTGTGCTCTAAATTTGATATAGATCTACGTTTTTATTTGAATTGGATTATTTTCTATAAGTTCTTCAAGATGTAGGCTGGTGCAGGAGAAACGGCTGTATAACATAACAGGCCAATCTCTTTAGATTTTATAACTGTATTAGATTTTGATCCCTCCCAGTAGACCGATGCGAGCCCACCGTTCCAACTTCCACTTTCGATCTCGATATATATCATAAAGATGATTCTCGAATCAACTAGCTATATATAGTATGACGGTTCATGGGTTTCTGGCTTTTTATACGACCGCAACAATTTTGCGGTGGTATGGCATGGGTCTGATTTTAACACAATATACCTGCATTGGCATTGTTGTCGGTAACCCACGATTGATCACGCTCCGATAAACTCTCCACTCGCCACACATTCATGATCATTTGGAACAACAGCGATCGTTTCGGAGTTGTGACTCACTGATCCGCATTTGGAAATTAATTTGTTATAGCAGAATAACGTTACTCAGATTTTACAGTTGGTCGGTTGGTCACAAAAGTAAAGTGTCTATATCGCTTACTATATACAAATAAGGTATCAAAGTAGTTTAAAATAATTTTCTGGTCCAGCAGAATGTAATATAAAATCTATTTCCTTTACACGCTTGCAAGTTACAATACAAGACTTAATATATATGTCCCTCTAGGATTCAGGAACATGTGCTGCATGTGACAGAAACATTGCTACTGTTTTGAGCGCTTCGAACTAAAGTTGTGATTTCGAACCCAGTTCATGGCGAGGTGTACTCGATACAACAATTTACATAATGTGATAATGTTTGTCAGTGGCTTGCAGCAGGTCGGTGGTTTTCACCAGGTACTCCGCTTTCCGCCACTAATAAAACTGATATAATAACTGAAATATTGTTGAAATTGGCGTTAAACACCATTAACCAAACATAAAAAACGTGGATATTTCAATGACAATGCATTTTTTTTTAAAGTTGATGTAACATTTTATTTCAAATTGAATTAGTTTTACGAGTTCTGTTAAAATTATAAGATCAACATACTACACTGTATATTTCAGCAAAATTGTGGCCTGTTGCATTTTTATCATTATTCCCCCCGTTAAAAGAATGATAGAATGGCATGGGTTAATTATATTCCACGCATATAGATCTATACGAAAAGTTTGAAGCAGTGTCGAATTTAGATGAAGATGCATCGGCTTTCAGCCCCCACCCTCACGACTATAGGAAGTTAGAAGAGTGTTTACTCAATTTGAATAAAGGTGAGGGTGATGATGTGTGTGGGGTGGGGGGTAAAATTCTGCAATATTCTGAAATGGAGTGCAGCTGTGCAAGGAAAATTATCGGAGGGTTGTTAGAGAGTACAGTGCGCTATGACAGCATAAATATGAAAGTCCAATGACAATGTCAAAAGTATTATACACCTTGGCTGGAGGCTCCCTATATTTTGCAGCTATCAAGCCTATAGATAAACCCAGCACTGGGTTTGAAGACATACAAGTTATGGTAATCAGTTGACAGAAAACTAAAAAATGAGCAACACGGATGAGTGATAAACTATAAGTTGCATTAATTATCTTGAAGGGTGGTTTCTGTACAACTAGTGACTCCCATCGTGTCTGTTACTTATAACAATTGTGGTGTGAAAAATCATGAACGAGATTCCGATATTAAAGACGGAATTTGACTACGACAATTCTCGTTTTCATTATTATCCCTTTCAAACACACGTTAATCAGTTGCGAGCAATCCAACGTTTTGCATATTTATTTTATTCTGTTTTTATTGGTTGTGACTTATTGAAATATACAGAAAGGACATTAATCGAGCTGACCGTTGAATCATCGAAGCTATCAAGTGAACCCTATCCAATAAGGCAAAAGTCCGCTGTAAGAGAACAGTCTTGAAATAATCGTTTTCGATAAAAATTCTTTGATTATACTTTTTATTTTGAAAGAGCTAGAGCTTTCCCATGTGTATTGGTAAAATCTTAGTATTATATACTGAACACAAATCGCGTTTAATGCGAAAGTTGTAATATTTTACTCGGAAGAACCGGTGTTCAGATTTTCATATTATATCAACTTATCCTTAGTCCCCATCAAGAACCGGAAGAGGACGCACCAAGGCTATCATAATGAACAACATTGAATGAATTGTAAGTACAGCAGTTAGTTTATAATTTATTAATTAGCAAGTCGTGAAAATTATGTTATTTGTAGTTTGGACCCACTAATTATAACCAAGTCCGTGAATTAATTATTATTTAGAATAAGAATAAGAATATACTGGCAATCATCATGCGGTGAGGTGTACTCGATACAACATTATGCGATAAGGTTTGTCAGTGACTTGCGGCAGGTCGGTGGTTTTCTCCGGGCACTCCGGTTTCCTCTACCAATAAAACTGACCGCCACGATATAACTGAAATATTGTTGAAAGTTGCGTTAAAAACCATAAACCAAACCAAACCAAACCAATTACACAATATACAGGATGATAATTGCATGCAATGGGAGGAATATAATATTACCCTCGGGGTAAATAGAATTATTACTCGCATGTATTATATGCAAGCCCATAAACCAAGCACCACTAATTAAATGGAGTTTTTTTTCACAACACCAGGTCGAGAATAAATACTTATTTTATCCAGAGCCAAATATTACTCTTCATCGCGGAGGTGAAAGCAGACGGCAAAACGAAAAAAAATTGTTTCTGCAAACTTGGAAGTTGATAAAAATGCAGAAAGTTTACTTCTTGCTGCGTAATTTCACATTAAAGTTACCAGTCGTCTTTATTTTTGGCATAATCACTGTAAGAAACATTTCCCATCAATGCCATCATGTTTAATGTATCCCCGTGTGACAATAAGTCGGCCAGTCGTTGGATAATGTTTGATTATTTTTTCCATGTTTGAAAAGTAAACATTTTGTCTTTATAATTATGTTCCTCATCTACTCTTGCTCACATGTGTAAAGTTCCATAGAAAAATATCGATAACAAGGACCCATATTTGTTTATTACCCTTTTTGTAAATGGCGTCA